>OENM01001743.1:13199-27430 GCA_900239745.1 Rotaria magnacalcarata | reverse complement strand
CCCCCCCCCTGTTTCTACTTTGCGAACTTTTTTCCTTAATTGGAGGAAAAAAATGTCCGCAATCAAGCTGTAGCCTGATTGACAAGAGCATTACTCATTTTTTAATTTCTCTTCTTCAAAGCAATTAATAGCGAATAAATTCTCATAGAAAAATGACGTTAATTGCAATAAAATTTTTGTAATCAATAGACAGTAAATCGTGTGATCACGATGAAATCGAAATCATATTAAACATATTTTTTGAAATCAATAGAAGAATCCAACTGTTATTTCATATGTCTATCGAAATAATTAACTTTTAATAATGATTAATTTAAACAAAGATACATATGAAAGGTAACAAGTATTAAAATGGGATTTCAAATAATTCTTATTCTTATATTCTAATTATGCAGGGTACTTTTTATTATAATTAATCTTAGATAAGTATTTTATTATTAAATTAATAAAAGTATTCCAATGCGTTAAGGTAGAGTTAAGTTATTTTCTGTTACTGAAGTTCATGAAAGCTGAATATTAAATATAGTTTAATTGAAATATTTGTTTGAGGATTGATTTATCTAAGAGAATTCGAGAAACTAATATAATTTTCAACAAATCATAAGTTTAACGCTGAGATCATTTAACAGAGTACGTCAATAACACAAGGTGACCATAAACAGTTTTTTTTCACATAAATCTAGAGTATAACTTATAACGTGTGTATAAACAGTAATCAATGATTTTAAATACCGCAAAAATAAATTTCAACGTGTTTGTTTTAGTATTCGCTTTTCTCAATATGGATATATCTACCATGGATTGGTATATCCTATTTATTGTATCAGAGTCCGCTCGGGTCCGAAGAAGACTATACAAGCAATATACTCCTAATACCGTTGATGCCATATCATTCAAATTGTAACTTTTAAAAATTTCCGTTCAATTCAATAGTAAAAATACTTATATAGCTAGTCTAAGAATTGAGTTCATATCATGAACAGTACCACAAGATGAAGTCACTATATAATGAAGAGATAAACATTTATTTAGTCTTATATGTGTACCGAAGGAAATTTTTTCATTCAGATTAAAATTAGATACTATGGCTTCATTTGAATACTTACGAAATGTTAAAACATGCTTCAATTTCTATATTGCTTAACATTTACTGAATGAATAAAATACAATTATACGATAAATGCGAAAACCATCTGCAAGCGACCTCTTCTGTTTCGTTCAAATATATAAATAAAAGGTTATCTCTTCATTGAACCAATGAACCATTCATCATCCTTGAGCATTGACAGACTGACAGTCACCTCGAAAATAAACTGTCATACTCAACTGAATGTTGTTCCTATTTTAAGTATACACATTTCTAAAGAATTCATTGATACCATTGTTCGAGATTTTTGCTATCATTTTTCTTTTTTCGGAGCTTCACTTGTTGTTGATGATTGATTATTTGATAGTCGAGATGTATGTACACATAAGCAACTGTTCATTTTCTTTTTGTTCTTTCACTCTCTCATCACTACCGTATTGTTGATTTAAGTGAACGAGAAACTGATAGTCGTATAGACGATAGAAATCATTCTACTGATTAGTATATTTACCAGAGGCATACAAAATACATTCATTGTTGTCATTTTTTGTTTAGTTGAAAACGATATTGCACACAATAAATGGCATCTTCGTTTGCATCGTTTTTTGCCAAAGATAAGGTATAAATTGATGTAATTTAAAACAACAGTCTCTATATGAGTTTTTCCGTCTTAGACTTTTCGTCCGAAGAAAAAATTTGAGCCAGGTATTTTATTTTTTGTTTCAATTGATGTTCAGTTTTGTTGTTAACTGTTGCTATTAAAAGGTACAATGCGTTATTCACTGCATAAACAAGCAAGTGCTTCATTGAAATCAGGTCTTGATTTAAGAGAAATTGTTAAATTACCTTCGAATGAAGATGAAGATGATTGGATTGCAGTACATGGTAAGGAAAACTAAGCGTCATCTTATTTTTTTGTAACGCTATGATAGAAACTTATTTCTTTTCGTATTAACTTATATTCATAAATAACAAATGTAATAGAAGTCAACAGAGACTATAGGCCTATTCGTTGTACAATTCAATTCTAAATTCCCAATTGGGAGTGCTCGAATGTAATGATTTGCAATTTTCTATGAAATAGATTTAGCATCACGCTTTTGTTTGCTACGACAAACATGTCAGAAATTTTCAGTCAATTATAAATGTCGAGATACTTGTTGAAAGCAAGAATTTAATTTTAACAAAGTTATCACCACAATTCGTATTTGATTAAAATTTGCAACATGATATAGCTACTGTCACTAATCATACACCTACTTAATCCTTTGATGAATACAATAAGATAGTCGTTCATCTCTGTTGACATACAGTCGATGATCCTATATATCAACAAAATCTTTCGGCTCGGGTTCGAATTTCGTTAGTTACATTCTTCTCTATTACATAAAGTTGTGGACTTCTTCAATCGAATCAATCTTGTCTATGGCATTGTCAGTGATTTTTGTACTCAAGAAACTTGTCCAACAATGTCGGGCGGTCCCCGATATGAATATAGGTATTGATAAAAATAGATTCTCTTGTCGTCCAAAAGAATTTGTTTGTTCTAGATGGTGTGATGGTGTTAAATATAAAAAGCCAACATCATTAAGTGCACCAGATTATATGACTCTATTAATGGAATGGGTGGAAAACATCATCAACGATGAATCAATATTTCCCATACAAGTTGGTACACCGTTTCCAAAGAATTTTCGTTCAACATGTAAAAAATTACTTTCACGTTTATATCGAGTTTTTGTTCATGTCTATGTGCATCATTTTGATCGCGTAGTTGATTTACAAGCGGTAAGAAACTCGAATAATTATCATTGGACATATACTTTTGTTTTTGTTTAGGAACCACATGTTAACATGTGTTATAAACATTTCTGTTATTTTTGTCATGAATTTGATCTATTAAAAAAAGAAGAACTAGCTCCCTTGGTAAAATAGTCTGATTTGATTATTACTTATAGTTGTCTATTATTTTAGTATGAAATGACCAATCGATTATGTCCCGAACTATTTAGTGTTGGTAGACAAAATTAATAAAATTATTAAAGATTTTTATTTTCAATTGGCAAATTAATAATTATCACATAGAAACTAGCAACAACACCTTATTATTTTGAACTGATTTGTAAATTTCTAAGATAGTACTAAATCAATTAAGTCTTACATCATATGATTCCGGATTTACAATTTTATTGATAAATTAAATAAATATCTTCAAAAATATGAATGTAACGCATACGATATATAGATACAAGTTTGAGTATAACATTCAGAAAGAACAGAAAACAGACTTCATTATGATCGAAAAGCTATGGAAGAGCCATAATACTACTTATAGAATATTTTTGCATCAATTCAAATCATGAATTATTTCTTTCGCTTGTTGGATGTGTGCTCAGTATGATTTCAACGGATAATTCTTGTATGTCAAACTTGAATCGCTAGAAATCCAAGCCGCGTCAAAAAAACAGATTTCTCAGAGAAATAGATCTAATCAAATGTGGTCGGTTAATGATTTATTTTTTGTTGTTTTGGGTATGGGCACTGATTTTTCCACGCTTAGCTTCTTTTCATTAAGGTTTATATGAAGAAATAATATTGTTCTGATGTAAAACTATATTGGAATATTTTTTTGTGACCTTTTACTCCGCTTTGCTCGGGGAGGAAGCAGCGAAGACTTTCGCCTTGGAATCTAATGAAGACTTGATATTCGGTATTTATTCTAGAATCTAATTATAATTCCGTATCAAACAGATCGTAAAAATAAAGACTTTCTCTACCATTGCTTTCATGCTAACAAAAAATTAATATTATTTTCAAACTTCTAACTAATTTTAAAATATTTCTGACCAACAGAAATACCGTTGTAAAAACTGTTTATATGATCGTTATAGATGCTATCGAATACGAGAGTTAGCTTATGTAAGTTAGGATAGTTGCTAACACGCTAGAGGAACGATGCTTGCGAATAGTACAAGATTTCACATGATTGTGAATTCGAGGTAATGTGTATATGTGCGAATGAAAACAACCCTTACACCTGCACATTCGACTATTGTTGTCGCCTGCGAAGAAAATAAAGGCTATAGGAATCATATTGAAATCTATTGTTTTATTGTTAAAATTGTGTTTAAAATTAATTCTATTTTTAACGAAGCAAAGGAAACAGCGATGTTATGCCAATTTTTTTATTCTTTTTACGTGACATCGAAACTATTTCCACCAAGAAAAGTCCTCACGCTTATGATTGAAATGTGTGTATTGGTAAATGATTCAGAAAAATGGAAATTTCGCTAATCTTCACTACCGAAGCAACACATTCAGTGATTGTTGTTCTTATCATATCACTCGTGATTCTAGAAACATAATTTGCCAACATGATGAATCATTCTATTTGCCTTTTTGCCAAGGCATGTGTCACTCACTTCACATGTATCAGTATGATATTTCTCGAATTGACGGTAGTGTTACCAGCAAAGTAGGAACGTCAATAAAAACAAAATCCACATTTGAAACTATTAATTGGAGTCAAATTTCTTTCTCATAAAAATTCTTTCACTCTCGTTTCTTTCGGTTACTTCTTGCATTCATTGTAGTTCTCACATTCATGCTCTACCTTTCGGCGTGAACTACGCATGTATGAAAGTGAAATTCATCGAGAGGACGAAATCGTCCAACAGCCACTATACACTGGTCATTGTTTTGTAAAGATTCAATTCGAATTCCTTTCGCCTCGATCTTAACTCTAACTTTGAAATTTGAATTACGGTCAATTTGCCTTTTATCTATGCAAATATTTATTTAACTAGATGTCTGTGTTAGCATGAGAATTAAATCTCTTTGTCACTCGTATTTCTAAAGTTGTGCAATTTTCGTTACGTTGTTGTCATGTTAATCGAAAGCAGTCGCACTTGCCTTTTGTTTTGACGGATACACATTAGCCTTTAAAAATGATCACTCATCCTTTTTAAATCTACTATTCATAATCAGCACTTTGTCAGTGTTCATTAGATAATAATGGCAAAGAGCGCTGCGATTGGATCCAAATCCGATTTTTCAATTCAATTGTTTTTGTTTGGAGATGGAGTAGTCGGTAAAGTAAGCTATTTTAATACTATATAGTTTCTTTTGTTTTTTAAATGAAACGAGAATTGTATGTTAAGACATGCCTTTTTATACGTGCCATCGAGAATAAATTTTCTTTCGATACAAGTGCGACGATTGGAGTTGATGCTCATAAAAAACAATGGATAATCGATGAGAAAAAAAATCGATTTACTGCTGTGGGTAAGTTCTTTATGATTAGTAATATTTCGAAAAAATGACAGATTCATATTGTTGCGTATTATCCATCAGGATTCAACCGGTAATTCGCATTTTCGAAGCTTTGTGCTGGGGTGGTCACGAAGTGCCGATGGTTGTTTATTAGTGTTTGATCTCACTGATGCCTCATCACTCGATAGTATTGTTAACTGGATCCAAGAATTACATAAAACTGGGCGTCAAGACTTGCCCATGATTCTTATCGGTAACAAATCAGATTTAACTACTCAACGAAAAGTAACTTATAATCAAGCAATCGCTGTTGCTAATCAGTTCAATATTTCCTATATAGAAACATCAGCACTCGATGGTTCTAATATTGATACAATGTTTATTTCATTGATTAGAGATGTTTGCCATAAGAAGTTGCCAAGTTCCGATCAAATTAAAACGATGTGTAATACATGTGGATTGAAACAATTAGTGCCGATGGCTTCATGTTCTGGTTGTTCTCACTATTTTTGTGAAAAACATATTCAAGAACATCCAAGGGAGAAAGAGCGGATATAGGATTTTTCAGATTTTCAAAGTCCCAAAATGTGAATGATGGAATCTCCATCTGAATTTTTTCCATGTATAAGTCTCATGATCCTTAGAATATTCTAAAATTTTCAGCGCAAACAGATGTTTCCTTCTCAAGATAATGAATGCGCAAGAAATGCTCATTTCACGGCACGGTCAGAAAATCCAGTTTTTTGCAAATTCAATATTTCAAGAAGGAAACATTTGTTTAAGTTGAAACTTTTAGGATCATTTATGGACCATGAAACCTATATATGGGAAGAATTTCAGGTCGAAACTACGTCATTCGCAGGGGGGAAATGCTTTTCAATTTTTGGATATTTTTTGGATTTCGGGATTTTCAAAATCCCAAAAATTTGCCTTTTCCCCTTGAGAAAATTTTATATATCTTAATAAATTTAAGCACGAGTTGAACGACACTCTTTAAGATTTTCATAGTAGAATGAATGATGTATCGTCGAATCTTCTTCGTAATGATAATCTTCAAAGGCTCTTGCAACAAATCGATGAATGGCAAGCGAACACAATTGATGCTTGTTATCGAACAGCAGATGAAAATCGTGAAATAGTCAAACAATTGTTTAACAAGAAAAGAAAATCGTAATATTAGCAAATCAAAAGTGCCGTCGATAATGCTCTTGAACGAATGAGACAACAAGTTGAGAAACTCAAAATTGATATTGATTATATGGTGAACTTTTTTTTGCAAACAGAAGTACGTTTCAGAATCGTGTGCAAAGAATAACACCAAATCCATCTAAATTTTTAATAACTAGTGATACAAATGCAATATTAAAGTCAAATTGTTATCAATTTCCTATTAATGATCGAGAAAATATTGCATGTGTTTCATCAAGAGAAGTCAACAATATCTTCTTCTTAACTTAGAAAGCCATCGAATTCTGATTTAAAAGCAACGTGCATAATATACATTTTCGAAAGACAAAGCTAATAAATAATTTGTTTTTCGAACTTCCTTTGCCATTTGAATGCGGTAAAAATCTGCATGAATATCATTTCCTTCGGATGTCATGCTGATTTTCATTTACAATTATTCATATTTCCATCAATAAAATGATTCTCTCTCTTAGTTCAAAAAGGATACAACACTTCACGTCATGGGTTGACTACGATTTATTAAAAATACATTGAGTTATAATTAACATATCTTTGTTTAGCTAAATTAAAGAAATAGGAGATGTTTTTTTTAGCATATTCTTCATCAATGACGTGTTTGTTTGAAATATCATATCTCATAACGTTTTATTGTTCGCATGTTTTCTCATACTCATTCAGATAAACATAATCATCTTCTTACATCTTAGAAAAATAGAATATGAATAAAAAATAACACTGTAATCAACATTCGAATGTTATCTTTTCACAGTAGAACGATTGCAATAAACTACATGTGTCTGTCTATTAGCAAAGGATTGTGAATTTTTTAAAAGAATAAAATCACACTACTGTGATTAAAGAAATGATGGAAGTTCATCGAATGAAAACTCATCTTTGAACTTGTTTATTTTGGAAATTAGTCTAATAAGAGAGAACATATGTGTTTTTTTCTCTATTGACATGTCTAATTATTTGTCCTATTTCCTTTCGTTGCGGTTTTATTTCATCTATTTGTTTTTTGTTGAATATGAACAGAACTAAAACATCAAATGACATCATTTGAATTACATTAAGCGAAAAGAAAACACAATTCTTCGCATTGTTCTAAAAGTCATTAAAAATGAATTTGATGAGTTCAATCTTTTAAAAGTTATTTCCTTCCTTCCTTCCTATTTTCCTCTGAGAACAACAAGAAATATGATCTTGTTTTATTACTGATTGAAATCATCATGTTAGACAAACTTCCTGGAGAATTTTGATTTATTTATTTTCATTTTAATCGAAAACACATACGTATTCTATATAAATATATACATACACAAAAAATGAAAACAAGACTGTTCATTGTGCTTTATAAAAAATGAACACTACAGGGTTCAATCATCGTTTTCAATATCGATAATATCGTTTTCATCGTGGTCATCAACAATCAATAGAGAATGATTTTCTGAAAATGATGATGACGAGGAAAAATCGATAGGAAAATCATTGTGATTTGTACGAATATGTGATCGGAGATTACAAGATAAGGAAAACTTTTTTGAACAGAATTGACATTGAAACGGCTTTTGACCAGTGTGAATGAGAAGATGATTTTTCAGATTTGTTTGTTTAGAAAATCCACGTGTACATATCGGGCAACGATATGGCCATGTACCATTGTGAACGTGTGAATGACAACGAAGATCACCTGGTGTTGCAAAACTTTTTGAACATTGGCAACATTTATGAGGTTTATCCTATTGAACGAAAAACAAAAATAAAATTATCTTTGAAAATAATAATTTTTTTACTTTGCTATGAGTTAATTTATGATAATAAAGATTTGATGATGCCGTAAAAGATTTACTACATATTTCGCAAATGTGTGGTTTTTCACCGGAATGAATTCGGCGATGAGTATTTAACGATGATGAAGTTGAAAATGCTTTTGAACATACATCGCATTCATGAGGTTTTTCACCTGTATGAGTACGTATATGTCGTGTTAATAATGATGGACGATCGAATGATTTCGAACAAATTTCACATTTCCACATACGACGTTCTTTTTGTTTATTATTTGATGAAACATTGATTGAAGTATTTGTTAATGATGCAAGTGGACTTCGATTTGTATTTGTTGTTGTCAACGATGAACCAAGAATTCTCTCAATCATAAACGACATGATTGTTGATCTTACAGAAGCACTTTTTTTCTAATAGATCAAGTGTGTGAGTTATGTCAGAATGAACATAATATTACGTAGGCAAGAATTATATATATATAGGTCAAACATTCTCTCTTTCTCTCTCTCTCTTCTCTCGTTCAATTTCTACGTAATCAAGACGAGACATTCTTTACATCATCATCAACACATCACATTGATGTAACCAATCAAATACGTATTATGCAATCGACCAATAATTTTCCAGATTTTCGTTCTTTATGTTTATTCAAATCGCCATAAATTTCGAAAGCAATAACTTACAGTGATGATAGATCTCCGCTCGATTCACTACTATCTAAATCTTTCAAACCATTGAACTAGAAGTCGTGGTGTGTTACCTATTCGTTCGATTTCCATATCCTAATTATCCTAATAATTATAAGTCAAAAAAAAAAATGTTCTTCGCCTGACGAGAAATAATTAGATATTCAATTCTTTTCATATTCCATTAAAATTTCAAGTATGATGTTCAACTTGAGCGGTATATCCTTTTCGGTCCGCGTCCTAGAGAGAGATGTCATCTTGCTCATGTCTTTTGATCGACGAGCATAATTGTCGCCAGCGGGTTACTGTACATCATTCATGTCGATCTTTCTTACATCAAACATTAACAAGCGAAGAAAACGAAAGTGTCAATGCATGACATGAATATCATCTTTTTTTTAATACATTTTTTTTTACAATCGAGTATGAAAACATTTATAATCATGATGATAATTTCCATGTGAAATTCTTTTCTTTTTTTTCTCCGCCCGTTAGACACAAGGGAGATAACAGATGGACTCAATATGAGCCCATGTGTCAATCGATCGAAAATATACACATAGGAGGATGAAAGAACAATAAAGGTGATGGTTAATCTCATCAGACTTGATCGTTCGCACATTCATGTTTTATAATTCGTCTTCACCTCTGACTATCGTTTTAATAAAAACGACATCATAAGATGAAGCGGCTATAGGCCAATTAACACACGCGGACATAGTATCGTCAAGAGTGCATTAGTTTTTTTGTTGCCAGTGGGTGAGATTCAACAGAGATTGAAAAAAAAAGGATAAGCCATTTTCAGCATCAGTCACACCTGTCTATAGTACATCTTACTGTGTGAGAAGTGTTCTCATCACTCATCCACTTGATTTTATTTTAAACAGATTAAGGATATATTAATGATAGTTGATATAATTATTCGTATGCATATGTATATATTCGGCATGAGAGTCCAATAGTGTCAAGGATAGGTAATTATATAAATAACCTTCTTATATGTACGTGTGAGAAATAAAATCGATGAAATGAAATGAAAAGAACACAAACGTATCTCATGATCAAATTGACAAAAAAATAAATAAATAAGAAAATAAACGATATTTATTATGATTTACTGTCACTACTGCTGCAGCAAGAGCTATTTCCTTTTGGTTTTGGCTTTGTTGGCGGAAATGCTCCCTGTGGTTTATTCAATGTATTAGTCGGTTGTTTCATAGCTACTTGTCTAGCAACATTCATAAATATTTCCGATACATTATCACCTCGTTTAGCTGATGTTTCCATAAAAATAAGTTGATTGTCATCTGCATATTCAGCTACTTCTCGTGCATCCACTTTACGTTTATTGACTGTTGTTGCTAAATCAGCTTTATTTCCAGCTAAGCCAATGATCATATCGATTCCATTGGCTGTTCGCAATTCTTTTACCCATTTTTTTGCTTGACTAAGAGAATCTGCATTTGTTATATCATAGACAACAAGAGCTGCTTGTGCACCACGATAATACATTGGGGCAAGAGAATGGTATCTAGATAAATTGTGTTGTTATATTCATAGATTTAAAAACGAGAAAGAAAAATCTACCGCTCTTGGCCCGCTGTATCCCATAGTTCAACTTTTAGTGTTGTATCCGCATCAATTTGAAGTGTATGTGTAAGAAAAGCAGCACCAATAGTACTTTCAGCATGATCTTGATATTGTCCTTTGGCAAATCGAAGTGCTAAAGAAGATTTTCCAACAGCAGATTCACCTAATAAAACCATTTTAAAGTGGCCAGGACGCGACATTTTCATATTAGAATGAAAACTAGTCTATCATAAGCAATGTGATAATACTTATGTTTGCTTCTTTCTATTAACTATCTGCAGCGTGTCGTTAGAGATGACTCAAATTTGATGAGTTGTTTGCTTGATTTCTTATCATTTGCAAAACGAAAAAAAAGAAGAAAGTTATCGCCACAATGAAAAAAGACTATTTGTTCTATTTTTTTTCTTCTTTTTACGTACATAAACAACAGTCTTTTACTTATAAAAAAGAAAAAAATTCTATTTCGACATTCGTCTGTATAATATTTATCATTGTTGATCAACTTAGACTAGATCTGGCTGAATCGAATCGTGTTGAATCATGTCCTGCTTCAATGTAATCTGAAGATATACACTAAGAAAATATTCAATGTTTTATTATCGATTTGTTAGTAGAAACCTTGTTCAAGAGCAGCTAAATTTTCTCGAGCTTCACTAAAATCATTTTCTTCCATTCCTTCTTTGATGTACCAATGAACGAAAGCTCTTTTCGAATACATAAGATCAAATTTCAGATTTATTCGAGCCCACGCATCAACTAGAGCCGTGGAATTTGCTAAAGCAACAGCAGAATGTTGACTAGGAGCAAGATCACCACCGGGAACAAACATCGGCGGACTTGTAGCTAGATAATATAAGGAAAGGAGAGAGCATAACATAATTAATCAAATCTACTCAACTGTAACCAATTTTGAATCCATTAGGACACCTATAAGTAGAGTACTAATTAGAATTATAGAGAAAAAACATCGTCATATTAACGCAAAATTAATGAAATATATTGCTTCGTAATGCTCGAATATATGTTGTTGGGCAAGTCCAACCGAATAAATAAGTCGTAGTTAACCACAAATATGTCTTATTTCAAAAGGATTCATTACTGACTCGCTAACGTCAACAACCGCAGGTGATATTCAACGAAAAAATATCTACAATCCTGAAAATGTTTCCATTTTGCTGCCCAATACAACCAATCTGCATTCCTGTATGCTGTTGTTATCAACGGCTTATATGTGATCCGTGTGTTGGACCTATCTTTATATGTGAATGCTGTGTAACTCTTGTTCGAATACAATGATCTTTAGAAAAGACAATTTCTTTTTCGACTTATTTTTCTTATAATCACGATTCATTTCATGTCGCATTCAATACTCAATAAATAAAATTATCCATTGAAATATTTTAAGGCGATCTAAAGACGGCTAATCAGTAGCGATAATAGAAGTTTGTAGAAAGTAATCTCCATTGAAAACATAATCTTGATCGTCATCGCACAACCTATTTTATAACTCAATTTCATATGAGAAAGCGCCAATTTTTGTTGGTAAAATATGAGTCACTTTTCTATGAGTAGAATCCATTACTAAATTACTATTTTCAAAAATGAATTAACTTCGGAGTTGATTCTTTGACGAATCCTAGCCTTAGTTCGGCGATCTATTTTGAAAAGAAAGATCACAGAATCTCGCTAAACGGTTCAATATTGACGACAAAACTTCTAAAGAAATCCGTAAGACTCACCAATCCACAAATGAAATAATCCTATCATTTTTTAACTTATTAATTGTATTATTGACATCTACGGGCGAAATTGAACCTCGATAGATAACTGCAATTGACATATATTTTCCAGTTGATGGTTCAACTTTGACCATTTGATAATTTTTATGAAATAAATCTTGTGTCAATGCTTGTGTATCGTTTTGTTCGTGATACGCTTTTTCAATTGATCGCATAGGTGAATAACTAACCAAAGGAAAATGAATACGTGGAAATGGAACAAGATTCGTATGAAATTCAATCAAATCAGTTGTATTTCCATCTTGAAAACGACTACCAGCTGTTATATTGGATATAACCTGAGATATGAGACGGTTAGTATTGACAAAATTAGCTCTTTTTATATCAAGTAAATTTGTACAAATATGCCACAACGCTTCATTATCAACAATAAATACACAATCAGCAAATTCTAAACCACAATGAGTATTTAAAACAGTATTATATGGTTCAGTAATAGTAGTTGATAATTTCGGCGATGGAAAAACAGCAAATTCAAGATGTGCTGTTTTAGTATAATCAATTTTTAAATTCTCCATAAGAAGAGATGTAAAGCCAGAACCTGTACCTGATAAAATCAATATGAAATACAGCTATTCAAATATATTTACCCCCGCCGAAACTATGAAATATAACAAATCCTTGTAGTGACTGACATCGATTGGCAATACGACGTATTTGATCAAGCACATGACTGATAAGTTCTTTGCCAATCGTAAAATAACCTCGAGCATAATTTGATGCCGCATCTTCTTTACCGGATATAATTCTATCGGGATGAAATAATTCTCTATATGCGCCAGTACGTACTTCATCAAGAACTGTTGTTTCCAGATCAATATAGAGCATACGCGGTGTATATTTATATCCAATATCTTCGAAAAATGTTAACATAGATTGATCGGATTGATTTATTGAACAATTATTCATCGCTAACGTTCCATCCGGTTGAATACCATGTTCAAGACAAAATAATTCCCAACAAGCATGACCTATTTGACAACCAGCTTGGCCAACATGCAGACATATGATTTCTTTCATATCGAGAAAAAAAAACAAAAATGCAGACAAGAGCAAAATAATCATATGCGCGCTTCGATATAAAATGGCGTTTTTAACTGAGAAATATTTTTGTTTTTCAAAACACGATTTGGTTAACAGTGTGATACAATACGAAGCAGTTGACTATTTTTAAACAGACATGTGAAGTTCTATACGAAAGAAAAGCAGAAGGTAATATTTAGTCGAGATGAAAATACGGGATTGAAAAGATTTCTACTAAGATGAGACAAGCTAAGACAAGAAAACATTCATGGATTGTTGATCTAATTAATATTCATAGGCAAAATATTTTTTCGTATTCTTGACCTCTGCACATCTCAAAATTTGTTCATAGCGCATGACTTTCTTATTCCAGAAGTTGATGAGCTTGAGCAACAATGTTTGAGTCGGGTTCACTTTGATTACTATAAAACACGATGTATGATTTTGACCTTTGTTTTCATATAAATTAATGACTTTGAATATCAAATATCATAGATTTGTTATGCAACTGAATAACAAATTTTGTCACTTTCAACTTTAAACAACATCAGAGAATTTAGAAAAAAAAGCATTCACTGCAAAAAGTCCTATGACTAGTAGTCTACATTTTCCACCGAAAGGAACATGTTCCGTCAAGGTTCTATGAACTCGAATTCACAATGACTTCATTAAATAGTACTCGTCTCAAGTATAATCATTTCTCGGATCGTGATGCAGCTTTTAAAAATAAACATAGACACTAGTCCTTATAACAAAAGAGAAGAAATTCACAGCTGAGATAGTCTTCTTAACCCCCCC
>OENM01001743.1:0-12787 GCA_900239745.1 Rotaria magnacalcarata | reverse complement strand
ATAACAGAATGGCATGATGATGTTTTCAATGTTTATTTTTCTTTATATTTAATTTCATAGCTATGCATGCCAAGTTCTGTCAACGTTAGAAGTCATCTATTAAATGTATTCGGTAGTTACTGTGTTACTTTTTAATTTACAAAGTCATAGATTTTGTACTTAGTCGCCTATTTACAATTTCTAAAGATCAGTTATTTCAAGTTCAAAAAATTCCCACTTTGATGAAAGAAAACTCTCTGTCTGTTTCTTATAAATAAAAATTTTATGCTCTTCATAGTGATGAAAACTTCTCCTATTATATTTATCATCAACATTCTTCAACTTTCCTTTCTGTCTCATTCAGATACTAGCCACCTTCGATACCATTATGATCGTTCATCTCTGCTAGTTTTTTTCTCTTGTCACATGCCATGCAGACGGTACGTCAGTTTTTTTACTTTTCTCGCTACTCATTTTTTCGACATGGAAACGCTCATGCAATCTTTGAAGATGAAAAAAAAAGAAAGGAACCAGCATCATATACCCTTGTTTTTTTTCTATTTTTTTTCTCTCGCTGTTTCATCTTTGTGTAATTTTCTCAGAACAACACACAGAAACGTCGTGCTTTTTTGCTCAAGATGAACATATGTGCAATTTTTATTTTATGGTTTTTAATTGTTTGTGCACATGCTAATTTTAATATTGTTCGTCAAATTCCCAATGGAACTGTTTCAACAACTACAAATCAATTTATTCTTGAAAGTAAAAATACTAGAAAACGTTCGGGCTCAAAAAAAAGCACGAGTGTGGTTTACTAGCGAGGAAGATAGAACGATGCAGGAATACACCGTGCTATAGTCGTTTCCGAATATTTGCCTTGAGAAATAGAAGTTTATTCATTTATTTTTGTCTTTAGTTAGTCAAGCAGTCAACCAGCCACCGTTTCCAGCATTTATTTATTTTAATAATGCAACAACAAATACGTCGATCTATCAAATTTCTGCACAGACAGGTGGAAATGTAACATATTCAAATAATACACTCGCATTTAATTTATCTGTTGCTATGAAATTTTATATAAGTGATGAATTTTATATAACATTTGATGCTGGCGTCTTATTTTCAAATGGTACGTTAAATTCAACATCTATAACTAACTCAAGTTTTTGGTATTTGAAAGTTATCGGTATTCAAACAAGCACGAGTTCTCCAACATCACAATATACATCAATGCAAACTACTTCTCAAACGATGACTGATTCGTCGATGGCTTATAGTGCTACCAGTACATTTATTATGACAACAATGATAAGTACATATACTTCAATGAATCAAACAGCAGCAAATTTAAATGTTACAACTACAACTTCTGGAAAGATACCAGGTCTGCTGTAAATATTTTTATGAAAATATTAAAGTTGCTTTTTTTTATTGAGGTGAATCTCCACCAACTCGTTCCGCTCAGTTGGGTATGGGTTTAGGCATAACATTTATTTCCATCTTACTGATCATTGAAGTATTATATTTTAAATTCTGTTATAATGGTAGTGGACGCAGCGATAGTTATGCTACATAGAGGTATCAACAGCTGTTGGCTTGTGAGCATTGATTTAACATATGCATACAAACTAAAATCATGCGTGATCATCATCGAGAAAATATGGACTCGCTTTTTTGTCTTGTTTTCGTTAATTTAGACATTGAATATTGATTTTGTATTGCGTTCGTGAATAATACTAAAAACCTGTGAAACATATTCATAGTTCACCTTTGTTTTCAGTTTCACTATCTGAATGAAACATACTATTCATAGTCAATGCCTTGTTAAAAAAAGATATCGTTCTTTATTTTGGTGACTTTTGAAAATGATAATACTGACGGGGGAAACCTTTGCGATAACGAAAATGTGTTTCAACAGCAGCCGTATCGATATTCATTCCATTGACTTTTACGAGCACCCAGGTCGAACAGTTCCAGATATGGATATTTTTCTACCATTGAATTCCACCGGATTCGAAAAATGTCCATCGTCATGTATCATCGTATCTTTCAAAATTTGTGATCTCACCGAACTTTTTCTTATATTCTTTTTTTTTTTGATCGATAAAGAATCAAAACACAGTGCACATGGCATTTCTTTCTTTTTGCTCATTGTGATAAGAAGAAATTTGTGACTTCGAGTTCGATTTATCTCACAATTTTCAAGTTTTTACTATATAAAAATATAACTGAAAACCTATAAATGATAAGACCTAATCAGTTACATTAGCGAGTATACAAAACAGAGACATTTAATCTGACTGCACGCTATTAATTTGTTAACGTAGAAATAAGAAATAGTCACTGATTCTAAAATTTTTCTTCATGCAATCATCGATAATAACTTTGTTTTGATACGCAAGATTTGCTACTACTTAGTCATATTTTGTGGACATTTATCTTATAAATCATAATTATTTTTAACATATTGACAGCGAAAACGTGACTTCGATATTTCGGTTATACCTTGCTTTGTGATGATTACTAACGCCGCATTAATAAAAAACAAAACTTGCTTTTCTACCTACGTTGTCACACTTTGATTTCTCATTTTTGCCTTTATACTTGCGCATATATTTATACGCAGATACACATTATATTTAGCTATTTACTGGTCGATATCGCATGGAGGTTTTACTTGCTGCAGGTGTTGTTGGTATAGCTGGCTATGCCTTGGGAAAACGAAGACAACGTAATCAAATAGCCAATGGGTACATAACACTTCATAACAATGGAAGCGAAACATCACAACAATATGGTAATCTTCATTATGGCAATACAGGCCATTATCATAGATCTCCAGCAAATTATCAACAACGTCATCATCATCATCAAACGGTCTATCACGCCACTACAATGATACCTTAAAAACTTTCGAACAGTTCATATCCATAATGTATACATTCGTGCTATTTTTCTACAATGAATTACTAAAATGAATAATAAGTTTTCGATTTAGAAATATTTTTTAAGGTGGAAACACTCATGTACAGATTTTGATGATAGACGCTGAAAAATAATATTTTCTATTCAACCAGAGTAGAGATAACACATGCAATAGATATTCTTCTGTAATTTTATTTAGAAACAGAACTCAATCACACCACAGCTAATAGTGTGCTAAAAAACATATGACGGCCGTACTTATTAAGAGAAAATCATGAAAAATATGTCAACATCTCAGTTCATATTCGATCAAGATAGTACTCGTCAAAGTTGATTTTTATGCGGCATTTTCACATAAAAATAAATGTGGAAACGTCGGATTCGCATTTGGTCGTTATGCGTACTTCAAAAACTGAGTCGATTTATATATGTTGTGAATAATTCTGAGAAAATGTTTTTTTTGAAAAAATCCCTGAATCCCCCCCACCCCCATCTCAGGGATGGTCTGGTAAATAATGACAATTTTTTCGATAGCTCAGTCATTTCTTAACGGATTGCTTTCATCTTCGAATTTGGCTGAGATATCGATGAGATCATTCTGTGTGCAAAATTTCATGACAATTGGAAGAGGCTTTCAAAAGTTATCGTGTTAACGGACGGCCAGACGGACACACTGACCGAATCTAGAGTGTACCTACTTTTTGAGTGCACAAGAAACAGTAACCATACTTAATTAAACTAGTATTTATAAGGAACTTTTTTTTCATTTGATCTATTACTTGTCATTTTCTGAATCATGAAGCATTCATAGACGAACCGATTAGATATATTAGACCATACTCGTGAATAATTTCAATAAAACAAATAAAAACACGAGTTCTGCTCGGAAAAGAAATTTACTTGATGATCACGAAGCAACATCTCTGCATTGAATATTGTTTTCAACTTTTTGTGTTATATTATTCAAATTTAAACATTGTCCATAGTATTTCTGTTTAGGTTCTTTAAATTCAATAAATATATTTTCAAGACTCAATCCATTGATATATCGAGCGAAAATTCCATCAACCAATGCATCAATCAATTGTGGTTCTTCGGATGGACGATAATCATATAGCGGGTGTTCAGTTACATTACTCCATCTGTTAATTGTAAGTGAGACATTTTCAAAAGAAATATTTTCTAATAAACTCGTATTTCCTCGAATCATAAAACCTTGTTCACCTTGAGCTACGATATTACGAAACTGAATGTTTGTTAATTTTCCTGTCCAATGTCGATTCGCGCTCATTGATAGACCTGTTACATATATTGGCTCAGCTGTACCCCACCAACCCAAACTAAAATATCGTGTTTCGATATTCATTTGTTCAAACAAAATATCCGATATTATACCTGATCCCCAACGTGGTGCTACACATATACCACGATTGGAATCTGTTATACGTATATCACGAAATGTCATATTATACATATTACCAGAAGCATCTTCATCAAAAGCGCTGACTTTAATAGCAGCTGAAGTACTTTGTAGATCCATATTTTCAACAGTAATATTGAACATAGACGATGGACCATGAGATACGATAGCAATAGAATCGTCACCAGTTGATATATTAGAATTTCGAATGATCACATGCCGAGTATTGATGAGATCGATTCCATCATTATTTGGCCAACGACGATCACCCAGTATGGTAACATTATCAAAAAGAATATTTTCACTTTCAACAACAGTCACTGTCCAGAATGCTGAATTTGCTATGGTAATTTCACTGATTTCTATTGAATGGCTACGCCGTATGAGAAGTAATTTCGGTCGACAACTAAAATAAGTACAACCTGTTAAATTCCATTCTTTCGGCATAAGCATATTCGATGATGGTTGATATTCACGTACAAGATGACCGGGCGGACTATTTGCACCACCATCAATAAGACCTTCGCCTTGAAAATGAACATTATGGGAATTATTCACGAGTAGAAATGGAAAATCAAACGGACTAGTGTCACTCGTAATGCTTGGAATAGGTGAATATAAACTTTCATTGTCAGATGCACGTAAAATAGCATTACGAGCTAGATAAAATGTTACATTTGATGGAATTTCTAATGAACCTGTTAGAAAATCACCAGCCGGTATTAATACAGTAGATAATAAACTATAATTAGCTGCTGCAAGTAATGTTTTTCGAATAGCTTCAGTATTATCTGTGACGCCATCGCCCTTAGCCCCGTAACTCACAATATTGAATATAGTGGCTTGTTCGGCTGGAATTAAATAAAGAAAGAAGAGAAAATACGATATTGAGAAAATCATCGACAACGATCGTTGTTGATAGAACAAAGTACAATGATAGCGAGAATTTAAAATACGAATGAAAAGGTTTCTTTAATGTTTACGTTTATTGTCGATATAAAACGAGCTTGACATGTTAACATAAAAGAAATTAAGAATAAATAAATAGAAAGATAAGAATAAGCAACAAACGAGAGAATATCATCTGTTATAAAAGACAACACCTGATAAAATTGTCAATCTATCTCTTCCTAGTTTACAATAGTATGAAGTTGCGCCTGCATAATCTATAAAAGAAGTAAACCAATGTTTATACAGTAGCTAACTGTATTAAAATACAGTGCTCGACATAGACCTTACAAACATTTATTAATTATTTAGTCACGACATGATCGAATTGCTGACTGAAATCATGTGTGAGAGTTGTTTTTATGCAGTTTGTATAAAATCATATTGGTCTACTTCGGTGAAGATTTCATTAGCGGTTGTATCGTGAAAAAGACTTTGAAAGAAGATTCTAATTTATCAAATTCATGTAAATACAACAAGTACATTTATGTTCCTATATTGACCGAGTGCATATTCAAGCAACCTATATTGTACTTTCTTGATAATCTCAATTTGCTCTTTTTTTTTTGTTGCTTGTCCATTGTAGATCCTATTGATTCAGGTGAATCAGACGATCATGACATTGAAAATTTTACATCTCCGCTACGGATTATGAATTGAGTTGTTTTTGTAAAAATGAATACTTTCGATAGTCATAAAACTGCTATACGAATAACTTTTGCATTGAACAATATGAATATTCAAAATAAATTTATTTCTATTTTTTATTATTATCATAGCATTTTAATGATTCGAACTCGTACAACATCAATATCAATTGTTTCACATTGTGAATGATAAGAATGTTAATTGCTATGAAACGCATGACGATAAAATGTAACTTAATGCCAACAAGGAGAAGTATTTTTAGTTTGATGATGTAGTTCTTTTTCTTAATTCTATTTTACTTTAGTCGTCGAATCTAAAGTCACAATATCATATTGGTCGTTTTATTAAAATCGAATTAATTATTATCTTTGAAAATACTCTTGAAATGTCAAGAGTGCACTTATAGTGTTTGTAAGAGAGTTGAAAGTAGAATGAAATTAATGGCATATTTTATGCTCTTTGTCTTATCAATCTATTGTCTATGTATACTTTTCGTTCGTTCTCTTCTTTTTCTTTTGATCGAGAAGTCATTTACGACGAATATCATATTCCATTCACATACTTAATATGGCTCTGTCTGTTCGTGTTAGTCTATTGTTGATCTTGTTTCTAACAGTTTTTACCATTCAAACACATGGTAATTGAAAAATATTAGTTTCACTTTTCTATTAGGAAAATGTTGATTTTTTGTTTTAGAATTCCTATTTGGAGAATGGTGTTTAGGTGCACACCAAGAATACTCGCGATGTGGTTCGGCTTGTCCTCTTACATGTTCTGATGTAAGGCATGCAAGATATTTTCGACCATGCACATATCAATGTGTCCAAGGTTGCTTTTGTAAACGTGGTTATACAAGAAGATCTCATCCAAGAAGTCAATGTATTCCTGATTGGCGATGTTAAATAAGTCGAATGCTTTTCGAAACACGATTGTGTATGCGATGAAAACGTTTTGTCACTGTCTAAATTGTAATTATTCGGTACGAAATAAATTTGAAGAAAATCTTATGAATGCTTTGGAGTATATCAAAATGGATGAAAAATGATTATTGAGAAAAGCAAAAATTTTAGAAATAAAAATCTTGAAAAATAATTATTTAAATGAATCCTGTTTCTTCTATGTTCAGTATTTTCAGACAGTCTATCGATTAATTTAATGCATAAATGATTTTTGTAAGTTTAAAGATACCACAGAATCACCGGTCTATATATATAGATAGAAAACAGTGCTGATCTGAAAGCTTTGGTACCGATATTCGATACGCGTGACAATCTCGAGTGTGACTTTAACAAATAAGCCTCACATTGAATATTCAGATGTATACAAGACTGAGGACACCTGTAAAGAGTTAAATTGAATAAATCATTGACTATTTTTGTTTCAAAAATATTATAGTCTCTTGTATACTTTGAAGATTCGGATGATTTGCAGGTACTGATTGTTTTAAAATACTAAAAGCACGTTCGAAAAATGGAAGTGCTTTTTGATATTGACCAATTTTAAAATATACCGAACCAATATTATTGTAAGAAGTAGCCAAAACTGGATGATTTGGCGGAAGATTCTTTTGTCGAATTTCAAGTGCTTTTTCATGAGATAAAAGTGCGTTTGAATAATCATGCATTGCATTGTACATTGCAGCCATGTTGTTATAAGAAGTGGCTAGCATTGGATAATTGATAGGAGAAGCCTTTTCTAAGATTGCATGTGCTTTCTTTTGAGTTAAAAGTGCTTTCGAATCCTCGTTCATTTCATGATATAAGTTAGCTATGTTATTGTGGGAGGTCGCCAACGAAAAATGGTTTGACGGATAGATCTTTGTGAAAATTTCATGTGCTTTTTCATAGTACGAAAGTGCTCTGCGACATTCGCCAATTTCATGATATATCGAGGCAATATTGTTATAGGAAGTAGCCAGCATAGGATGATTTGAAGAAAAAACTTTTTCGTAAATTTCACGTGCTTTTTCATGAAATAAAAGTGCTTGTGAATAGTCACCCATTGCTTCGTACACCGAGGCGACATTGACATACGAAGCAGTAAAATCCGGATGATTCGGAGGAAGCACTTTTAGTCGAATGTCTAAAGCTTTTTTATGAAATCGAAGTGCACTCGAATAATTTCCCAAGCTTTGATATGCAGACGCAATATTATTGTAGGATAGAGCGAAGTCGGGATGATTTGGTGGAAGAGCTATTTTGTAGATTTCGTATGCTTTTTCATAAGACGCAAGTGCATTTGCATATTCACCTTTTCTGTAATACACCATACCAATGTTAATATGGGAAGTAGCCAAATAGGGATCATTAGAAGGAAGAACTTCTTGACGAATTTCAAGCGATTTTTCAAATAATGAAATTGCTTTTGCATACTCTCCGATGCTCCCATAAACTATCGCGACGTTTCCATACATCGTAGTCAAACCAGGATCTTTTTCAGAAAGAACATTTCGAGTGATCTCAATTGATTTTTCGCAGAATGACATTGCCTTGTTATATTCACCTTGATGTTCCTTTATTAGTCCAAGTTGATTATAAATCGCGGCTTTCGCAAACTCATCAGACGTTTGGTTGAGTACCGCTGTGTAAACTTCTTCAGCTTGATTGAATTGACCTATTTTCATTAACAATACACCCAATCGTAGCCAGCTTTTGGCTCCTGCAGTTTCTATTCGTATACGGTTCGTGAGTATGCGGAGTTGTTCGTCGTCGTCACTCGTCAGTTTGAGTTCTACTTGCCAAAATCGATTGGTATCGTCGAGTTTTCTAACTGCGCCAATGCGAAAAACGGTGTGCATAGAGAAAAGAATTTCATTTTCGCTACTGAAGTTACTGAAATTTTCGATCCGGACAAATGGAACTGATGAAATCGATGGATTAATATTGATTACAGAAAGTACTCCGATGAAATCTGGATTAAATCGATTACTGTCTGCGAAAGAGAAAGAAATGTCTCTATCAAGACTAGTCGATAGGAAATTATTGAACGACATAAGGCCCTATTGGTTTTTATCAATCTTTCAAAGTCCATTTTCGATAAGCCTTGTCCTCGATAAACAGTAAATGATGCCGATGAATGAACACTGAACTGCTTCGAATGTAATTGTTCGATATCTTTATGAAGATCACTAATGAAAAATCCAAGTTTTATGATGGCATCCGTTTCCAGAGTGCGAAGAGCGCGATTGAGCATAGAATAGAGATAAATTTTCGCTTGTATACCACCGGATGGATGTATGAGAATGATATTCTTGATCGAATCTGTTGAAAGTATTAATTTCGGCACAATTAATATTCCGACAGTAACTAACGAAATCTTTGATAGACTGTTCATTGTATTGAGTTTCCAAAAGAATCTCTTTAAGTATTTGTGCATACATAAATGTTGGATCGAGTTGATCTAAATTTTTATCCGATACATTTTCATCGATGGGAATAAAGCTGACTGAGATAGAATTTTGATCAAATTGTTTAATAGCTTGTGGTAGAACTTCACAAACGGATTTGATTTGTGTGCAAATACCTTTCACTTTCCACCATTTTTGTATCAATTGGTCGTCGCCAATTTTATTATCACGAAAGATATAGACGGCGTATAGTTGATCAAAGTTATGAATGAAGGATAGAATATGCTGAGCAACAGCTTCGGAGACAATCATGAGCATCTTTTCATCTTGCATATCAGTAAGAAAGTCAATGCAATGATCAAGATCAATGAATGTTTCGATTCTATTGACAATACGCTGTAATTGAGTTTTAGAATGATGAAAATCATCGTTTGATTCATTGATATTCGGATCTAACCAAATGAGAACATAATTTTGAGTGATTAGCTGCCTATCGTCAAAAGTATTTTGATTTTTCAGGACCACAGACATATCGTTGGCAAGACTGGAAAATTGTATTTTGTCGATGTTATCTGTACAAACAGATAAAGCGTTTGAATATGTGCTGCAGAAGAAAAAGTTTTTCAGCGCAGCCCCATTGGGGCTAAAATGTGGAACTCACATATTTCGGTTAGTTAGATACTGATCAAATAGAAGTTATATTATTTCAGTGTAGTGAGATTATATTCTGTTCAAAAATAAGATAATAAAACCTTTTTAACATTTGAAATTTATTGGATCTATCAATAGGAAATATTACTAGAGAGAACGTATGAAAACTTTTTGTTTAGAATATGTCAGTATGCTGAAGTGTTTCGTGGTTTCATTGAGAAATATTGTGAATGATAATAGTTTAAACAGTATTTAGGATATAGCTATCAATATTGTTGAAAAATTTATATTTTTTCGTATTACCAGGTGAGAAATTGATACATTTTTCTTATAACTGAAAATTTAATAAAAGCTTCCCAGTGGATGGAAAAGTTGCGAATTGTAAATACACTAAAGTGGCTTCAAGCTCTAGATTAAGATATTTGTGTGAGAAAAAAAGATTAAAATCTTCATCTGTTTATTGTAGGTGATAGAAGTAACGAGTGTAATAGTAGCATGAACTAGTTGCTGGCTTCTGTAGCGATAGCATACACTCGTTGTTAACGTCTGTAATAATACAAATATGCGCTACTATCGTAACTATGGACTATAATAATAAAAACGACAGATTTTGATGATTAATTAGGGATTAAATCCTAATTATAACGATTTCTAATTAGTGAAACTAGATTTTTATTAGTGATGTGAATAGTGGTGAACATAGGGAATCGATCTGTACAAAACTTTTATCTAATTAGTGCATCGAAGTGTTAGTTTTTTCATGTTTTGTGTCTGTAATGGGGGGGGGGGGGNCGAAAGTATTCGGTCTTTTTGTTTGTTTATCGAAAATTGTCGTTTTTATGACTATCTTGACCATGCTTAGGCAGAAATATTACACTTATCTAATGATTGACGCCATAGAGAAGAGAGTAAAATCTCAAACCATTTTAATGGCAACTGCACTAAAAAATTAGAAAAATGTCTTCTTCGTAGTAGATATTCATAACAGAGATGAACGGGGCAGCTAAAAAGTCGCCTCGCCACCGCACCGCCACCGTCTATTTTTTAATACTGGCCTCGCCACCGCCCCGTCTATTTTTTAATACCGACCCCGCCACCGCCCTGTCTATTTTTTAATACTGACCCCGCCACCGCCCCGCTTGCCAAATACATTTTAGGAAGCGAGTATTGATAGTCACCTTTCATAATTTAAATTTTATTGCATGCCATCAAAAACCATAACCCAAATATATGTTGTGGTCAAAATTCAAATCCAGCCAAATTTTAAATTTGCCCAGACAGCATTCAAATTAGAAGTTTGCCCAATATAATCTCAGTCAAAATTCTAATTTGAATTTGGTCCAGGCAGAATTCTAATTAGAATTGTGTCCAACAAAATCCCAGTCAAAATTCTAATTTCGATTTTTACTAAAAAAATTCTAATTTAAACTTTCACCAAAAATATTCTAATTTGAATTTTCACTAAAAAATTCTAATTTCCAGGGTGTGTGGGTGCACGTGTGGGGTTGTGGGCTTGGGTGTGAATCTCTCCATCAACACCCACACCCGAAAACCGCGAAATAATGCGGTGCATCGCCACCACCCCGTTATTTAAAAATTGCGCCCCGCCCGCGGCGGGGCGGGGCGAGGCGGTGTCACACCGCGACTCGTCCATCTCTGATTCATAAGTCTGTATCTGTTTAAAAGAACTATTAAACCATATTCACGACGATCTTATATGGAATTGTTTTAGGACTAATGTTATTAATTCGATGAACGAAATAATAAGCATTCCGTATAGTCAAAATCGATTTTTATTTATTCTTGTCAAATGAAAACTTAATACAACATATTTCGTAGTATAGAATTCGCTTGTACATACTGATATTCATGAGTGAGTCGTAAACGTTTTTTAAGTGTTTCTCTTAGAGATCTGTTTTCTGCGGCTCGGTTTTAGATCTTATTTTCTTTTCACCGTTCTAGTATCTGTATTGGTGCGGATTATTATAAATCTGTTCCTCAGTCACACCCACATCCTACTTGTTTAGTCTTATTGAACTTGAAAAATAAAAATAAATGAATCGACCGAGTGAATCATACCGGTTTGTGCAAATTTATGCGGCGAATCTTTCGTTAACCAGCTGATATCTGTGCCACCCGATAATTTCGATGGTATCAATATTTATGACTTAAGGAGAAAGCCTCTTGATGGTATTCAACAGAAAAAAAAACCCGGCGAATAATCTGATTGCACAGACACACATCGAGAACACGTGGCAACAATAAAAGAATCGAGTATCCTGATTCGCTTGTTCGTGTGCCGGCAATGTATTTTTTTCGTAGCATCACATTCAAACAGTTTATGGCGCCATTACTCAGCGTCGAGTTTTTTCGGGGTAAGATTTTGCATTCGCATGCAACGGTTACTTGTTTCAGAGGAAATGTCACTGGGTGTGGGTGTACACGCCCACACCCAAAGTGGATTGAATACTTATTTCGAGAATACAATAGATCTAGCGCACTTTTAGTCTGTAGTAAATTCAAAAGCAAGCGTTCTCATAGAGACAGACATTATCTGCACAATGAATAGAATTTTTTTTGATTTCTTTAATGTATTAATCACTTCATACGACGACTATTGTCAGCAAACATTCGCTTTCGATGTGCTGCGCAAAACAAAGTTCGCGACACTTCCATGAGAAAATTTCCTTGTGCCCTTTGAATAGTATACAGCGTATGAAAAAAATTTTCGGTCATAAAATAGTGAAAAAGATTTCAAACTGCTGAGTTTATGGTAATTCATTTTGGATATGAAGAGCTCATTTTTAAAGCAGTTTTTTATTTGAATAGAAAATATATCACATGTTGTAAGTCAATTTTCAATCGACAGT
>OENM01001742.1:4717-23268 GCA_900239745.1 Rotaria magnacalcarata | reverse complement strand
ACTTTACTTTATTTTTCGGGTAAAGTAGACCTACTTTACTTTACCCAATAAAGTAAAGTCATATACTTTACTTTACTTTACTTTTGCAAAGGAAAATAAAGATAAAGTGCCACCCCTAAATACGAACAGGCGCTTTCCTTATCAAAATGACATATCCTTGCTTTTGTTGTTATCGGTCACACTCAATCAAATCATCACAATATGAAACATTTATTATTAATTACTGCTTGTGTTTTTTCTGGTCCAACGCGTTCTCCATCATGTTTATTCAAATGTATAATTTTTGTTGATGTAAACATGAAGAAATTTCCGATGATTCATACTGTATTTTAAAATGCCGAACGTGACGAGAGGATTTCCGTTCGTTGATTATATCTAATATTGATTCATTATACTTTTTTTCTTTGGTTGTATTCAGTTTTAATTGATGTCAAGATATCGAAAAGTTTTATTTTATTTATGCATCGCATAGATAAAGAAAAACTCAAAGCAATTGATTATTTTAATCACAGCAAAACAAACAAGAGTATCACTGTTCTTCTCTAATAAAGCATTCGCTCGTTTTCAAAAATAATCCATAAAAGAAATTCGCAAGGTTAACATATCTGAGGGTTTAAGTGAAGGTATTCAATAACAAATATTTTCATTACATTCCGAAGGTGGGTAATTGATGGGAAGTCGAGATTCGCTTCATTGTCGGTATCTCTATGCCATGTGCTTGGGAATGGCACAGAAATTAAATGAAGAATTGGAACATCTAAATAAAATCGTTTTAAAACAAAGCTTTGCCACTTGTTTTTAGAATTACCTAGGTGTAAAAATGGTACGTGATCATCTTCAATAAAACTACCGCGGACGTCCGCTGAAAATACTGTTCGTTTATATGCATTATTATTGTAAGAACGAAAAAGTCCACTTTCTATATAAATGATATAAAGTTATTATCTCATTTTGTTCTTTTTTTCTAAACAACTGACCAATATCTCGTAATCGATTGTAATATTTTCCTGTCGTTCGATCAAAGAAATTTTGAAATTGAACACTTTTATCACCGATTAAATCAAGTAAAATGAGCATGTCCTACAAAATTAAATTAATAATAAAATTAAAACTTAAATTGTACGAACCATTGCATCAATTTGATTTAGACTTTGTTGTCCTGGAACATTTGTATAACGCATTTTATTTGCTAAATGCCTAAAACAAAGAATTTCATCGTGAAAATTTTTCATAGAAAAACTTGAAAGCTTATATAAACGTAATGCACAATTCATCGTTCAAATTTACTTGGCTAATTGGATTGGTGCGTAAGTTGAAGATAAGATCAGTACCGTACTAACGAAGGAATATCTTAAAGCGATACATTTTTTACGAGTCGGAAGCAAATGTATATTTTCGACTTTAACGAACTATCAATACTTTGAGAAGACTAGGAAGTATTGGCTTTTTGTTGCTAATATCTTGCATTGCTCATTAAATTGCCATCAGCAATATCAAGAAATTAAATTTCTCACCATTAATTTATCGCGGCAGGATTACCCATGTAAAAACAAATCGTAAAAAATCTGATTATAATTGATTTTTTGGACAATTATAAATCTATTATAATGGCACTGTTATAATCAGATTTTCCCGTCACAAAAGGCAGGTTATTTTTGATTTTGATTTTATTTTAATTGATTACCTACAAAACTATAATAGTCGATTAAAATCAAAATCAAAAATAATCTGCCTTTTAAGATGGGAAAATCTGATTAAAATAGTGCCATTATAGTAGATTATTAATCCAATGCTTTTTACATGGGTAAACGAGAATGTTTCAGATTTTTCAATATTCATATCCAAACATTGATCTGAGCGATACTCGAAAATCAATTTTCATGGTGCTCTTCAGAAAAAGCCACGACATGGGAGTGACAAATATCCGAGGGTAAAAAGCGCGACTTCCATACTTCGAAGTACGTTTTCCCCCTTGAATATATCATATTTCAGCAATAGTAAGATAATGCTGTCAAACGTTTTTCAAGGTATTTATAATTCATTAAACCCTACATGACATCTACCAGTCGAGAATCTTCTCTTGCAAATATCTTAGTTGATTTTTGAATGGATCATTCATCCATCATCACATCCCGACAGAAAGATGTATAAATATGAAATGCAGATTTCATCTGTAAAAAACCCTTCATGTTTCATTATTTTCGATATTGCCATGCTAATGGGTATTAACAGTACAGAAGTAAAGCTAAACTTCAATTACCTTGATCCATAGAGTGAATCAGACTTCGTCCAATCTCGAACAGCTTCTTCACCATCAAAAAATATCAATTGTAGCGTTGGATTTCCTCTCTAATAAAATACGAAAAGAAAACATAATTTCACTTTTCTCACTCCCGTTTTATTTTATCTTACATTTTGTTTTAATTGATTTAATTGGTTTTGCAGACTAATTGCTATATCAAGTAACATAGCGCAAGGCACTGCACTATCTGTAGCACCAACAAAATTTGGAAGTTTTTTTGAATCATAATGACAAGCAAGAACAAGACGACGAGTTGCTCGTGGATCGAGTGTAGCTATTATATTCGTGAATTCAACATTCCCATCCTAGAATACGAAATCATCATCATTGAAAACAAAACTACGTTTTCGAGTTTTTACTGGTGTCTTCTCGTCAAATGTGTCAAGTTCAATATCCCACATATTAAGTGATTGTAATTTTGATAAAATAAATTGTCTAGCTCGTGCATTTCCTGGTGTACCAGACACTCTTTGAATTAATAAAGGTCGAAGTAAATTTGTACGAAAGTCATTGGAATTCTCTGATATTGAAAAGCACTGGTATTGTTTAGCACTGATTTCACGCACGCCATGCTTTGCCTAAAATGGAGAAAGTTCCAAGAAAGAAAAAACATCATTTTATAATCAATAAGCATTCACAAAATCAAGTTAGTACCCGAGTCAAATTAACATGTAGAATATATATGAAGAAGCATAGAAAAGTAATACAGAAGGTGAAAAGCAATGGCGCCCGAAATACAGGATTCTCAGCAGTAAGACGACACATAGGCATGTTAATGTGAATTCACAAAACTTACACGTCGCGTTTGTACTAGATGAATATTATAGCACAAGCACGATATAAATATTATTGAGAAAACATTTGACAGTGACATCTAAAATAGATAGATTTAGATTACCTTGCGAAATAAGAATAATAATGACGAGTATCGTCGATAAAGCATTTCTTTTTGTATCAATGATCGTTTTTATTCTCTATATATTTTTAATTGTCTACAAATATAGCTTTCTTTTGAATCAATTTAATCTTGAAAATATTTATATTTATTGGTGACTTAATACTCTTCTTCAAGGTTTTCAAATCGAAACTTGAAACCCTATATTTTTCGTCAACAAAATAAATTCTCTACTAAGAGCATTGCCAGAAAAATGACAAATGAAGACAAACACGAAGTTATTACTAATTATCTGAATAGATCATTTAAGAAATACTTCTCTCAATGAACATACCCACACAGGAAAAAAGAGAAAATCACAGCGCTTCGTATCACAAGACAATACATTTAGTTCATCATAGAAAAGGAACTTTCCAATTTCTCAATTCAGTTCATATTGTTTTTCAACTTTTTACAGTATTATTAGTATAGAAATACATACTATTGAGTATCGTTTATGTCTTCATCTAAGTGGTATGTATAGTCTAGTTATCTTCCAAGCTAGATATTAGCAGTAAATAAATTACTTTTCCTATATCGATGTCTTACATAACCAACGGCACATACAAAGTACATAGGAACACGTGTTTTTCGAATTATACACTCTATTAATCATCTACAAAAGAATATTTTTCTCCTATTTGCTCTTTTCTAATGGCCAATTAAAATATATATTTTCATAGTACGTAGAAGTATTGTTGCATTCGAAATTATTACTATTTTTAGTATTTTCAAAAATCCTTCCTTCCTATAAACAATGCCAATAATTGGTTCTCAGAGATCAACCAATCTAATTTTTTTTCCACATCAACACATCGCTACAATCAATCCTATGTCAAGTCATGTGGTGATATCTCATAACCCTATTGACTTACTCGTCTGTTTCTGTTTTTAAACACGCCATATAATCTACTTTCCAAACGTGTTTTCTAGTATCCTAGATGATCTAGTCAAACCAATGTTAGCGGCATCCGAAAAGTTTCATTTTGTTTTCAGTCATGAATTAAAAGATCGTATACAAATAAAAATGTAAGATTACTTATTCCGCATTTAGTATTTTTCTTCTATTTATTTTTGACAGTAATTCTGTTGACGGTGAACGAACTCAACAACAACAGCAACAACAGCAACAGTCTAATAATGATACATTTTTTGCTAATAGTTCATCATTTATTCGTACTTTAAACGATGGAAAACGTAGCGAACCTTATGTTCTTTGTCAAGTGTTTTCCGATGGTCAATCACTTTGTATGCCTGTTCAATCATCATTTAAATCATTTACTGAGAAATGGAGGTAAAATACAATGATTTGAAATTTTCATTCTTTTTAATAAATAAGTTTCTCTTAAGTTGGAACGAATGGTTAACATTACCGTTACGATATTGTGATTTACCACGACATGCAATACTCGCGCTATCAATACACGAAATGATATCGCCAACTGAGATTCGTATTATTGGAAGTACAATTATAGCATTGTTTGACAACGATGGGTAAGGTTTTTTGAATGATAAATATGTATATAAAAGCTAAAATTAACTTTTTTAGAACATTTCGACAAGGAATTTATGATTTAAAACTTTGGCCAAATGTACCACCCGATGTTAAATTTAATTCTTCGACGCCAGGTAAAATTGATGCGGTATCAAATAATGAACAAATTCTTAGTAATAATACAAATCAAAAAATAAAATCAATTGCTTCTGCACCGGTTATAAAGACAAGTAATCTTCAATACAATCGCAAACAGATCACATCTAAACCTTTAAATATTACATGGAACGATGATAGTGCATATCCAATGTTAGATGAATTAAGTCGGATAGCAAAAGTGTGAAGAAATCAATTTTTATTATATAGATATCTCAAATTGTTTTCTTGTTTAGGTGATTAAAACTCAATGTGATGGTCATACGATAAATCAAGAATGGCTTGATCAATTGGTATTGGCTAAAACTCGAACATGTTTAGATAAAGAACGTTCAAATTCAAAATCAATGTTATTAATGATTGAATTTGCTCGAACAATGATTAATGATAATGAATGTATTGTACTTTATTTTGAGCCGGTATGGAGAAAACTATATTTTTTTCTCGTCTTTTTTAAAAAGTTCGTTTCTAATTTTAGAAATGTGATGATGTACTCAATTATCCAATTGGATACACGGATCTTGCTGTCTATGATCCAGAACTTGACCTAGTAAATTCATCTAATGATATTTTAATTTTTGCTAATTTTGGAATTCATAGGAAAATATTGTCGAAAGCAAACATTTAAAATTATCGCGTAGCGCTCGTAAAGCATTAGATAAAGATTTAAAACCAACGCCGCAAGAACGAGATGCACTTATGCGAATAGTAGCGTATGCACCGGGACAATTTCTGTCCCCACAAGATCAAAGTTTAGTATGGAAGTATCGATTCTTTCTATCACAACATAAAAAAGCACTTGCAAAATTTCTTCAATGTGTTCAATGGGAAACAGAAGAACAAGTTAAACAAGCACTTGATCTATTACACCAATGGGTTACTATGGATACAGAAGATGCTCTCGAACTATTGGGTCCTACTTACAATCATCCGAAAGTTCGTTCTTATGCAGTTTCAAGACTTCGACAAGCACCGGATGAAGTAAAACAGAAATAATCATTTATTTTATTTTAGTTATGAACACGTTTTTTTCTTGTGTTTTATGTAGGATCTTCTTTTATATCTTTTGCAATTAGTTCAAGCTCTTCGATATGAACGCTTTGATATAAATAATACTTCTATGGTAGATTCAGTAGGCGAAGAACAGAATAGGTTTGTGATCGTAAGATGTTTTTAAGAGAAAAGAAATAATCCGATCAATATGTTTTTATTTTTTAGTTCAAATGGTACTTATGAGAATTTTGCTAATGCGGTTGGACAATCAGATTCAACGTGCAGTGATCAAACAAAACTTTCAACATCAGAAGTAATATTCTGATCTGAGAAAGTAACAAAAACAAATTATAATTTTGTTCTGTTGTTTTTCTAGGTTGATTTAGCAACATTTCTTATTCAACGTGCATGTGAAAAACCGACAATTGCAAATTACTTATTTTGGTTTGTTATTTTTCTCTTAGTTAAATATGAGTTTTCTTCAAACAAAAATATAGGTATGCATTTGTTGAATGTGAGAATAATATTTCATCAAAGGATAAAGCAACCAGTGAAATGTATCAAGCATTTGTTAAACGACTTAGCATGACGCTCAAAACGGTAAGATAATTTAGCAGAATAGGAACTAGACAAAATTTCAGACTGGCAAATAAACTAGAAGAATATAATACTTTGGCATTTTTGCCCCAGAGTCAATAACCTCGATTTTTGTTTTTTGTAAGGTCAAAGTGTAATCTGCGGAATGATACTGTGTCACATGGAGAATATCCACACAGGATGGTTCAGGTTAATATTCCATTTCCGGACTTAGCCTCCTCGCTAGTGCCGAATTTTATGTACTCACATCTTTCTTATTGGATGATTGTTTGCAAAAGATAATCTTCAATCGTTTCCAGAGGTACAAAAATAAGAATACTAAGTGCCTGAAAATCCAGAAAATATTTGGCCTCTTTCCTGTTCTCTTATCTAGACTTCCTTAACAGATGATGAACCGTTAAGATCTTTTTCTTTTACTTCTAAACGAGACACATTCGTGTTTATGTAAAAATTCTGATCGATCGAAAGAATGTTTTATCTTATAATTTTATCGAGATGTTCATAATTCAATCAAATTTTTAAATAAATATAGACAAATGAACAAACTCAACAAGTACGTTTATCAATCGAAGCACAAAAGAAATTTGTTGATAAACTTGTCGAATTAACAAACATAGTCAAGCGTGTACAAGGTCCAGCTAAAGTTAAGGTTAGCCTTAACAATTCAAATTTGCCAAAATTTTATTCATCGACTTCTTTAGGAAGAAAAACTACGAAGTCTATTATTGGCTGGCGATGATTCACCAGTGAAATTTAATTTTCTGAATTTTGATCCAATACCGTTACCACTTGACCCAGAAATTCGAATTCGACGAATTATTCCTGATAAAATAAAGATATTCAAAGTATTTTCACTAAAAACAAAAAGAAACACTTGATCCCTATTTATTGATAATCTTTGTATCTTAGAGTGCTAAATTACCATTTCTATTCGTATGTGAAACAGTAGATGGTGAAGAATATCCAATTATATTTAAAAATGGTGACGATCTTCGACAAGATCAACTTATTCTACAAATAATCATGTTAATCGATCGAGTAAGAAAATGTGTTGTTTTTTTTAGAAGAAGAAGAAGAAGAAGAAGAAGACCTGTTACCATTGATTAAATATTGAATTAGATGATTTCTCGTTCGAAATAATAAACAAGCATCAATTAAATAAAAAATAATCATCGAATCTTATATTTTCTTTTCTTTTAGATTCTACGAAAAGAAAATATTGACCTAAAACTAACGCCTTATAAAGTGCTATCAACAAGTTTAAAATATGGTAAATATCGTTTTATAATATAGTCATCAATTACATATCAATTTACTATGCAAAGAAAAAGTCTTTCTATAGTATAATAAGAATCATTCATAATATTTCAAGGGATGACTTCCAGCGATCATCTAGTTATTTTATTTTATTTAAAGGTACTACATTGACTAGTGCGAATCCTCAAAGGTTTCCACTATCAAAAGAGTCATATTTTTTTGTTACACCGGTGACTATTGCGATGTTTCTTTTTTTTTTAATTACGAGCTACCATGTAGACATAGAATGAAAAGAACATTAAAATAAGAGATTACAGAAAGCATAAAGCACTATATCTTATGATATAAAAATAGGAAACGTATTTTTCTTCTGCCGGATCCTTTAAAATTTGTTTTTTAAACTTATTACAACTCGTGATGTTTTATCACAAGTAATATTTGCGTACATAACGTTTGTATACTGATAAGCAGAAGGCACGAAAGTACTCTGCTGACCTTAGGAGAGAAAGAAAAAAAAGTTGCATTTTATTAGTTTATATTTTATTGCAGGCTTTGTGCAGTTCATTGATTCTCAACCATTACGAAACGTTCTCGAACCTAAACGTACGATTCGACAATATCTACAAAGTAAAACAACTGTTACAAATAGTGAAGATACAACTCTAAATGAAACTGGTATTCCTCATGAAGTTATGGATGCTTATGTTAAAAGTTGTGGTAAATGAATGCATACTTTTGCATTTATTCGGACACAAATAACTTCATTGCGTCTGTTTATTTTCTTTCTATAGCTGGCTACTGCGTAGTCACGTATCTATTGGGTGTAGGTGATCGACATTTAGATAATTTATTATTACGAGATAGTGGTCAATTATTTCATATTGACTTCGGTTTTATTATGGGTCGTGATCCAAAACCATTGCCACAAGCGATGCGTGTTTCAAAAGATATGATGGAAATGTTAGATGATCAACGCTTTCTTGACTTCTTACGGCATTGTTTCACTGCCTTTATTATTCTTCGAAAGTAAATTTCTTTGTTTCGTCTTCTTTTTTAATATCAATTTTTATTTAATTGTTTTCTAGACATGCAAATGTATTTGCCAATCTATTTTCTTTGATGCTCGATGCTAATATTCCTGATATTGCATTAGAACGTGACAAAACCGTTAAAAAAGTAACTAGGAAAGAAAAAGAACGAAAATATTGATAACATAAAAAAAATAATTTCTCTTGTAGCTACTCGATAAATTTCGACTTGACCTTGATGATGAAAACGCAATCAGCTATTTGAAAAACTTGATTGATTCAAGCATTAGCGCCATTGTACCGCAAGTTTATGATTATTTTCATAATTTGCTATTGGCTTTTCGATAATTGAATCCTGTGTTTGTTCATGCTTCCAAACTCTACGTGTAAACATGCTTAGCGAAAAACGAAACGAACAATTGTACTCACCTGTTTTTATTTATTACTACTATTATTACTATTTTTTGTTGACATAATTTGTTTTTTTTCTACGTGTGATTCGCCCCCATCCTATTCTTGCTGCTTTTTCATATAAAAAGCCAGATATTGAAAAAATTATTTATTATTTTTCAGACTATTTTCACAAGTTCAGCAATACATGCCTGCTCTACATATTGAACGTCCAAGTTTATCGCGAGAAATGCATGATGCATTAAAACGACATGTTCTACGTGAACGACAAAAGAAAAAAGAAGAAGCAGATGCCAACGAAGCTGATAAACAAAGAAGACGTGCAGAAAAGGTTTCTTTTTTTGGTTCCGAGGATATTTTTAACTTTATTCTCAAATATATATATATGTGACATATCTGGACTGAAGCACTACAGTAGTTCTACAGAGATTTGCATGAATTTTTTATCTGAAAATATTTTTATAAAACAAACACTCATGACGATAAAGATTAATTAATCATTTCCTCGTTGGCATAAATTCTCTAGCATTGGTCTTGACTAAGCCACAGGAAGCGATTTCTATGTTGTACTACCACCGACATACTGCGGCGCGCATTAGAAACATTAAAAGATTGCTAGTTGAAGAACATTTATCGGTTAACTCTACTAGGAATGACGGTTCTAATATATCCGAAAGGCTAATCATCAAACTACCGCCGCGTTGAATCATCACATGGGGTTAATTAGCTGCTAGATATCATTGAAATTGCTTGAAGTCATTTCACTATGGCGATACAGTATGATTCATAAGTGAACCATTCGTCTTGAATGCTGTAGAAAAATTGCATTTATAATTAATTCAATTCTGTTGTCATTCTATCGCATTTGTGTTGATATTTAATCTTGATAGAAATGTAAATCTATCTATCATATAACATATTTTCATAAATGAGTCATTGCGGAGGAAGAGTTATGATTCGGCAATTGTAATGAGACAGTTGAAATCAGTTCCTTCATTTCTTCAACCATGTATGTATCGTTAGGTGACATGTTACCGTTTATAATTGAAAGTTACATGATTGGACTTCGGTTCGATATGATTGATGTATGTATCGGTTAAGATCTAGTTCGGTGATGGGAATTCCGAACAAAAGCTACAGCTTTCTATATTCTATTGAAAAGATATTAATGGAATGCGTTTTTTGACGGGTTAGTATTTCTTTTTAAGTTGTTTGTGTAGAATTCGTTTTTATCGAAATTAAAGTACTTTTGATGTAACTGACTAAACATGGAACGCGCTATTGTCAGTGAACTTTTATAATTTACTTGGCAAATAGATAATGTTTGCAGTAATTAGTATAGATCAATTTTACGACTGTAAAAACTAGTCGATGCACATAGTCACAGTAAATAAAATAAAGAAGAAGTTTTGTGACCTTCGCGAAAGAAAAACAAAACCATCGAACTGAGCAAGATTATGTTATAAATAAGAAAAAACGATCTCTTCCAGACTATGCAGTCATCGAAATGCAACCCTTCATTGGTATAGAGATAGAAATCTCTGATATGTCAACGACAGCTTAATAATAACATTGCTAGCTGTCTGATGAATATCTTTCTAGCGCAGTGTGTCTGTATTATTCTTTTCCGACCACCAATCTACTTTTTGTTTTTCTGATAGTAATGTGAAAAAAAATCTAACATGATTAGTTTCTGTGAGTGACGTCAAAATTATTCCTAATACGATTTTTTGAGTGTTGAACATTGCATGAGAGTGTAAACTAAAAATAAATATTCTATTTATTGAATAATATCATTATTCCAATGTGTTTATTGTAGGCGAAAGCACTATCATCATCAAAGGTTCAATTGGAAGATAATGCAAAAGATATTCTTGAATTACAACGAGTCCTAGTTGATCTAGAACAACAAAAATATGAACAGTGCAATCTATTAAAACGAGCATTAACCGAAGAAGATCGACGAAAACATTCCCAACAGACTGTAGCAAAAGAGCCATCATGGACAAGTCTTTATTCGCCGAGTAAAATACACAAAGAAAAGTTTTGGTTCTTATAAATATGAATAAACGTTTGCTTATCTATTTTAAAGATCTCCAAATGGCACAATATGCCCATCATCCTCAACATTACTTATCTGCACAACAGTCTCATCGTTTATTGGCCTATAAACCACCGCCACCTCAACCATCTCAACCACCTTCATTTATTCCAACAACAACAACAACAGCAAATTTTAGTTCAAAACGACCATGCAGTCCAGCTTCATCTCATATCTATTCATCGCCATCAAATAAATCATCACGTACATCACTTATTCCTCCAATGCATACAAGTAAACTTAACTTCTTGCTGTTTTTAATCAAAAAACAATTTTTGATAATAAATTTAGGGCCATTAAGTCCCGGTTCACCATATTCATCTTCGCCGGCTCAAGCCACGGCTCGAAATGTTGCACCTAGTTTTCCAACATCACAAAGTCAATCAGCATTTTCCGCCTATCTCGGTTATATGACACAATCATCAGCTGCTCAGGGTGGATCAGGTCAATATCCCAATCAAATGCCACGTGGGCGACCATCGTCACAAATGTCGAGTATGTCAAATAAATACATAACGAAACAAAATAAAAAAAAACAACAGCATTCTATTTCTTATAGATTATTTAAATCCATTATCATTTTTACCACAAGCAATAGTTGATCCGAAACAGCAAGGAGCAAATGTTTACTCACATCATCCGATGTTGAGACCTTTGAAGAATGGATCAATTATGAATGGCTATCCATTACAACCTCAACAGTAGTATTTTTTACTTTATTCTTATTGTGTCCATATAAATATAATCATAAAATTGTTTTTTCTTAGTCTGTCTGTTTAATGTTGTTCATATTTTTTTTAAACTGATTAAATGTTTGGATATATGTATATTTCTATATGTACTATCTAGAATTATTTTTAGAATTCATTCATAAAAAAAGAACTAACTCTTTTTTTATGGATTATTCATATAAAAAGCTCAAAGATCAATTATTATCAGATACCATTCCATTTAATGATCGAGATTCACATGAACAATCAATTCGACACAGATCATTACGTCGTCGGCGGGTAAGAATCAATAACAACAATAACAATATATGCTTAAAAAGAACAGAATAGAACGATTTTAAGCGAAAACATGCGAAATTTAATTTAATAATAATTCTAGGTTCATCGATGATGATAATAATATTTGAAAATTTGTAATAATTGAAGAATAAAATTCCTCACCTTTTTTCTCAACATAAAAATTTGACTTCTATGAGAAAATATTCTTCTCTTGCTTATGATCCATATTGACCGTACCTTAATATTAATATAATAAGTAATACCAAATGTTATGTATTTGCTTGTTACCTTCGAAATAAAATGCTACTATTCTAATTCTCTAACATGCGATTATAAGTAATTAATTGTAATATCTATCCATCGTAATACATAAACAATTTAATCAAGATCAAATTAAGTAAATTTTATTTCTAGAGTGAACCATCGATAAGCAATGATGTAGAACCGAATAATAATCTACGGAATCCTAATCGTTTATCGCACAGTAATTTATACGATCAAGCCGATGATTTAATCGATACCGTACTCGAAGTTCCAACAAAATGTGTTGAACAAGCACGTGAAGTTGGTAAACGTGTTGTTCAATATGTGGTCGATCATAGTCATCTGCCGCATTGGCTGGTTGATAACGAATTTCTTATTTCTGGTCATCGTCCGCCAATGCCAAGTTTTAAAGAATGCTTCGCATCGATCTTTCGACTTCACACTGAAACAGTTAACATATGGACACATTTATTGGGCACATTATTTTTTATTATCATTGCCATTTATTTTTCTTTGAGACCATCAGATGAAGTTCACATTGAGCAAAAATTAATTTTTGGTGCATTTTTTCTTGGAGCCATTATTTGTTTATTATGCTCAACATTATATCATACACTGTATTGTCATTCACCGGAGATTTCGAAATTTTTCAGCAAGTATGAAAAAAGACTATTTATTTTGTAATGTGAGCATAATTGTTGATTGATATATTCAGACTTGACTATTGTGGAATTGCTTTATTAATTATCGGATCCATAATTCCTTTGCTTTATTATCAGTTCTATTGTGAATTTGGTACCAAAGTGGCTTATTTAACATTTATTGGTTTGTTAGGCACCGGATGTATTGTCATAACAATGTGGGATAAATTTTCTTCGTCGCAATATCGAGTTTATCGAGCCTGTAAGTTATTGAAAGGAAATTTTCTCAACACCTTCATGTTTTACTTCACAGTACTTTTCGTTACATTTGCTGTCTTTGGATTCATTCCAACTTGCCACTATATGATTCGATTCGGTATCGAACATGCGTTTACAGGTATGATGATTATTATCTTTCTTTTCTATTCGTGTATTGTGCTGCACATGCATATACATACGAATCAATGTAAACAAGGTTATCTTTATAAATAAGTCGACTATGCTTATTTTTTCATGCGAAACGAGTTATTTTTTTTCTGTGCATTATAGCTGGTGCCATTCAATATTTGTTGATCGTCGCATCTCTCTATCTTATTGGCGCTTGTCTTTATGCAGGTAAATAAAACTAGGATTTTATTGAGTTAATTTATTTTATTTTCTTAAATTTTATTTAGCACGAATACCTGAACGATTAGCTCCCGGTCTTTTTGATATTTGGGTAAATCGAAAAAAGAAAATTCATTCTTTTGCTGATCTTTAATAAACAATTTGTTTTTATTTAAAGTTTCAAAGTCATCAACTCTTCCACGTATTTGTTGTCGCTGCAGCTTGTGTTCATTATTACGGCATATGCGTATTATCAAACAATCAAAAGAACTTCTTTGGAGATTGCCGAAACATATTAGGTGCAACCAATGCTCCACTAGCTTCTATAATCAGTTAATCAAACCAGAATTAGCATAAGCTTTTGTATCCATGTAGTTTTCTTCCTAAATTTTACGGTTTTTTTTACTACATGTTTAACATATGTGTTGTGCTTTCCTGCTGATATCTTCAGACACCTTCTTTTTATTATTATTATTATTACTATTATCTAACTTCTCTCTTCTAAGCACAAACGTTTTGCATACTTTTCAATTTCGATTGAAAAACAAATCGTTTAGTACATATCAATCATGATGTTTTGTCTTTACTCGTTCATTCATTCGTCTATGATTTAATGTACACTTAAAAGACATATTTTAGCTTCATTTTTTTCTACTTTAAAAATATATTCCACTTTTTGTCTATTGATCGAATTAGATATTCAGAAATGAAAGATTTTAGAAATCAGTTGATAATTTATTTTAGATTATTCAAATACTATAAATTAATGGAGCACACTACAACCTCGGAGGATTCGAATCCAAGTCAACAAGACATTCGGCGACGAGTGCCTGATAAAACTCTCGTAGGATAAAATTTCTGACGAAAGTCAAAGTACAAAAAAATGATTTCTATTCTTAGAGTGGATCTGCTGAAGACAGCGATAGTAAATCAACGTATTCACAGAATAATTCTTATCCATTGAAAAAAGATTCCATCAATGGTAATCATGATCATGATAATGAAAACTTAATCGATACCGTACTCGAAGTTCCAACAAAATGTGTTGAACAAGCACGTGAAGTTGGCAAACGTGTTGTTCAATATGTGGTCGATCATAGTCATCTTCCGCATTGGCTGGTTGATAACGAATTTCTTATTTCTGGTCATCGTCCGCCAATGCCAAGTGTTAAAGAATGTTTCGCGTCGATCTTTCGACTTCATACGGAAACGGTTAATATTTGGACACATCTAGTGGGTACAGTCATTTTTATTATTATTGCTGTTCATTTTATTTCACGACCATCGAGTGAAGTTCATATTGAAAAAAAAATTACGTTTGGTGCATTTTTTCTCGGAGCTATTCTTTGTTTATTATTTTCTACATTGTATCATACACTCCATTGTCATTCACCGAAAGTTGCGAAACTTTTTAACAAGTGAGAGAAAACAAAAGTTTGCTTATTTTTTTTTTTCTATCGTAACAAAATATAAAACTAATTTTAGACTTGATTATTGTGGTATATCAATATTGATTATTGCTTCGTTCATTCCGTGGCTTTATTATGGGTTCTATTGTGAATTCGGGACAAAAATAGCCTACACATTGATAACTGTTTTATTAGGAGTTGGATGTATTATTGTTTCGATGTGGGATAAATTTGCTTCGCCAGAATATCGAACATGTCGAGCACGTAAGTTTTTGTCTGTTATATAGAAAATGATTGTTAATTGCCTTATTTTTTTATAGTTCTCTTTATTGCATTTGGTCTTTTTGGTTTTATTCCGACATCCCATTATGCATTATTATTCGGTTTTAAACATGCTTTTACAAGTATGTGAACTACTTTCTTTTAGGAGAAAACGAAAAACTCTTGAATCAAGACTTGTAGAAATAAACTCAGCAACATTGCTGTAAATCATGTCGTGCATTTTTCGTTTGCATTGTTATAAAAGCTAATGAACTCTAGAATATGTTCAGCTCCTTTTTACTGCATGTTTATATTATGTAATTATTTTAGCTGGTGCTGCTCAATGGTTAGTCGTCATGGCCGTCTTGTACATTACAGGAGCGTGCCTTTATGCTGGTAAGTTTTTTTTTTTTAGATTGGCATAAACTATTTTTGTGTGTTTGAATAGCTCGTATACCTGAACGATTAGCTCCTGGTTACTTCGATATTTGGGTAAAAGAATATTTTCATTTTCTTATTTCAATTTTCCTGAATCTTCTGTTATTTCAGTTTCAAAGTCATCAGATTTTTCATGTATTTGTGGTAGCTGCGGCATGTGTTCACTTTTATGGAATATGTGTACTTTCGCTGCACCAATCAAGTATTGGTGATTGTCGTGAACGTGTAGTACCACCAATCAACAGCGTTCTCAATTCAATGTTTTCTTAAACAATGAAAAACAAAAGAGTAATTTGAGCTAAGAACAGTTCATCATTTACTATGATCTGAACATTTCGTTTTCGGATCCTATTCTTACATTGTTTTGTTTTCTAACTGTTTCTCAGAACTGTAATAATCATTCTTTTCAGAAGTACCAAAGCGCTTCCTTTTCTCCCACTGTGATACATAATAAAAATCAAGTTATAACATAAAAATAAACTAAAGGTGAACAGAAAAATATAGACATATGTTATTGCTCAACTCAATGGTATAGTATGTCAATGCTTTTTTCATATTTCTTACCAATATCATTGGTTTCCTTTTTGTTTTTGCCAATAAATTTAGATCAATAGTGCTTAGACTATATTATACAGAACAAAAGCTGTGTCAAACATATATCATGATTTCTGGACAGAAACACACAGAACATTGATGTTAATGGCAATGTAAACCTACGACATCTTTCACTTCCAACGCAGCTTTCAAACGCTACCATTGGTTGGACAACCTACTCGATTGAGTCAGAAGAAAAAGAACAGAAAACTAAAATAAATTCCCAGTGAGGAAAAATACTTTCTAGTCGATCGTACTTATGTATCAATTCAGTTGCTCGAGAATTCTGCCTTGCATCAGAGTTCTTATTCATGTCGTCACCACAACTACCAAAAGGGCGAGGACGCGCCCGATCAACAACTCATTCAACTGCACCACCACCTCCATCCATTACTCCGTCCACTGATATTTCGACACCATTGACAGTTGATAATTCGTCAATTTCTGATAGTCCTGCCACCGATGAGTCAGTCCCATCACCAACAATAACAACCGACCAGAGTAGACCAGAGACCGGCTATTCATCAATATCAACTAGTTCACAACCAGCTCCAGTCACGACACCGGTTGTTTCAACTGCTCGGGGTCGTGCAGATCGTTTGAAACGAAATGTGGCACCCGCAGATCCTCATTGGACTGTGAGCGATTTGACTGCGGCACAATTTAAATCAAATAAACGACCAGTGAAACCTGATGAATTAGGTATAATCGGCCAACAAATTCAAGTCATCGCCAACTATTTCCCTATACGGCAATATCCAAATAGAGGTCTTGTTTATCAATATCATATTCAAATCCGTGACTGGAAGAATCTCGAAATTCATCGTGATCGTCGACGGTAATGAAACTATTCTTGTTGTTTTCTTCTCACCTCGTACTATTTCTAAAACTACAGATTAGTATACAAGTTATGGTTGAAGCTATATTGTGGAAACCATACGCAAATCGATCCATATAAAATTGTCTTTGATAACCAATCAACTATCTTCGTATACAATCAACCGTTACCTGATATTAACGAAAATGTAAGCAACACAGCCTTCTGTTCTGAATTTCTACATTGTAACAATTTTCAGACAACTGGCCAAGAAATAAAAGCACCAAATCGCTCAAATCGACTAGTCTCTCACAAAGTCATCGTTCGGAGAGCAGGAGAACCCATTGATTTAGCTCTAATACAGAACTTTGATGAAATCATTCATACAGAGAATCGATCGAACGACACACCTCAAGATCTTGTTCCTATCAAACAAATTCTGTCGATTGCATTACATGAAAATTGTTCATCTCATGCTACTGCTATTTACGATCGATCGTTTTTTGCAGCAACCACAGCTGAACAACATGGAGAATGGGATCTTGGCTTAGGAAAAGCATTATGGAGAGGTTTTTATTCATGCCTTGTCTTTTCTAAAGGAGCACATCAGCTTCTCATGAACCTTGACAGTAAGATACCANAATCATGGTGTGTTTATGAAAAAACAACCATTTCTTGAATTTCTTTGTGAAGTCATGTTGCACAGTCCATGTGGTAAAAGACGATATGCTGGGCGTCAACGAAATGTTCATAAAGTTAATGGCGATGATGTTCTTGAATTTCTTGACGTCAGTAACCCAACATACCATATTGAAATGAATTTTCTACTCAAACATTGCAAAAGTAAGCATTTTCCTCATTTAAAAGCTTAAAAGTGTTGGATTTTTCCGAAACTAGATCTCCGAGTTCGATCACAAGATGCAAGTAAACCGATAGTATATACTATTTCCAAATTAGGTAAATCAGCGTCAACACAAGAATTCGTATGGAAATCAAATAAAAATAGAATGATCACAGTTGAAAGCTATTATAAAGAACACTATGGAGTGGTGTTGCAGTACGCTGAGAGAAAAAAGTTTACCATACCACAATTTTATCTTTTTTTTTTCAATATGTAGGTACCCGTCTTTGCCGACATTAGAGATGCGCAAGGAATCTTATTTGCCGATGGAACTAGTTGATGTTGAACCTGCTAGAGTGAAAAAAATCACTGATGAGCAAAGAGCTCTTATGTGCA
>OENM01001740.1:0-27456 GCA_900239745.1 Rotaria magnacalcarata | reverse complement strand
GGGTGATGTGTTCATATGACGGAATGAGACCACTGAAGTTTGAAACAATTGAAAAAATATATAATTGCATGCGAAAGTCATCGAAGATCGACTTGACACCAATTCCTTCGGAACGTCTGATGGAGCTGTTTTTGAACAGTCGTAATGTTAGTTGGCTGCGTCTAGTTGCATATGTTGCTTTGGTGCAAGGGATCGCAGTTACAGTTGGTAAAAGTATCGTGAGGATTTATGATGCAAAGGGGATGGTAGAGTTAAAGTTGTCTCATGCTGAGTTGGGGGTAAGTTTGACGGAGGCGTTTAGAGATCAAAGGAGAGAAATTGAAATGGATTTCCCATTTGGAAAAGAAACTGCCAGCTGAGTAGCGAACGTAATGGAAATAAACGAGATGCTTTGGTATTATCATGAAATTTTATTGTTTGAATTATATTTGTTTCTACGATCGATTGGAATTGTAGTTTTTTACTTGCTATCATTTTTGTAAGCTTTTTCTTTTGTGGTACTCGGCTAATAAACAAGAAGTGTGTGATGAAGTTTATGATTGAAAAATTATGATATTTAATTTATGATGTAACAGTAGAGATCCTACAATGTGAAATTTTCTTCTCATTGTACTTACGATAGCAGTACCAATCACTGTTCTAAATCTTCTATGATATGGTACGATGATTGGACTGTAGATGGGTAATGATATCAAGTTACAGTAGAACCTGTCTTTCGTAGACACTTTAGGTACCGGTGAAAAGTATCTATTTTAGAAAGTTTTTAAAATTTTTCCCAACCAGCTACCGATATTGGCGTGGATGTAATTTTAAATGACTTAATTGATATCATGATTAGGGGTGGCACTATGGGTGACACTTTCACTTTCTTTTTACTTTCAGAAAGGAAAGGAAAGGAAAGTTTTTGCTTTCTTTTTTTAGGGAAAGGAAAGCTGTTTGTTTTTCTCTACTTTCCTTTTCTTTTAGGAAAGGAAAGTAAAGTTATAAAATGTGATGAATGATAAGTCATAAAAACTTTCCTATGTGTGTTTTCGTTTTATTAAGTGAAGCTCTAAATGATATATAGTTGAGATTCCTAAATGTATTTCTTTCATTATCTTGGTTTATCCCTCTCGTTTTTCGTGTTTTGCACTCTTCAGACTAACTTTTACTTTGTTTTACTGTATTTACTTGATCTGATATGTTTCCCTATATTTCTTGAGGTACCTCTATGTCTACTTCATGAACCTCGGTGGGTTCCAACTATTGTGAACGTGCGGAAAAGTTGAACTTATTTTTATACTTTCGATAAAAATATATTGCTGATATTGTCACATGCGTCGTAGTGTATTACAGAGCTGGGCAGAATACTCGAAGTACTCGTACTCGTATTCGTACTCAAGAATGCCTGTACTTTCCCAGCTCTGGTGTATTATCGACAAATATTGTTTTTAAATAACAATCATTTTATTTAAGTTTAAAAGATTTTTTTTGTTTTAATTCATCATATAAAATTGAAACGAGATAAGATAAGCAATCGATAAATCATTGAGAAATCCATAGTAGATGCTACTGCATGTAGTTTTAGGTTCAAATATTGACGTTCACTTCCTTATTTTATTTTATTAAGCGTGCATAAAAGCGTAAACTGTAAAAAAATTGGTTTATTACTGAACCTGTATCCAAGGGAAGAATCTTTGGAGTTTCGTACTGATCTGCTGAACCTAAAGTCGTTTAGCAGATAATGGCATTATCTCTTTTAAATTTCGTAAACATGTACGGAACTCCAAAGGTTCTTCCCTTCGATACAGGTTCGGTAATAAACCTGTTTTCTTTAGAGTGTAGTGGATGTGGGTGTAATAACAAATAGTCAAACCCACACCCACACCCTCTTCATTCAAGTCCATTTGTTTTGTTGTCAAACATCAAAAATTTGTTTGACATCTGAATCGAGATAGTGCTTAATATATTTTCTTCTGATAAGAAAGAATGAGAAAACCTTTAAAGTTAAGCGTAGTGGGATGAAGCAGTATGTGAAGATGAAAAGAAATTGTCAAAGGATGAAAGCAGCGAATATGGAGCATCAACAGTAGAGAGGTAGCTTGAATTCAAGAGGAAATAATGAGTACAGAAAGATCCTTTAGAGCTACTGACATTAAAATGATTATTTTATTACAGTTGCAGTTGATAATGCATCTACTGTTAACAGCTATCAAAATGAAAAATTTAAACTGTCCTTTTCTTTCTTTTTGGAAAGGAAAGTACAGAAAATCAAAATGCTTTTCTTTCGGAAAGGAAAATGAAAGTGCCACCCCTAGTAACAACTAAATTCACTGTATAGATAATGCATGTTCAGTGTGGAGTGTGTAAGAAGCTACCACGACGCGTTTCGATCCAGCTCAAATGGTCTCATCAGGTGGCTTAATATCTTCAAAATCGATTAAAAATTAAAAAGGAAAATTTTGAACAAAATCTAAAAGAATTCAAATCAATTCGAGAATGGTATTCTGTTCTAATAAAAAGTAGAATGATAAACAAAAGAAGTGTGGTATGAATTCACTGCAAATTTTTGTTTGTTTTAAAGTTGTATTACCATTTATGAGGTGTTGGTCGTTGGAAAGTTGGGTAGTCGTGGCATGTAGTCATGATTTTTGTTAAAATATTTTCATAATGAGTAGTAGAATCGTCGAAGGACGGTAATTTAGATGTGTATATCTGTATATCTAGAATCGAAATACTCATAAAGTCGATTGTGAAAGTCAATAGGGTACTGGAAGCACACAGAACAAGAAAGAACATAGAAGTTGAGATGGAAAATGTATTTTATTTTCTACTTAATTGGACAGAAGTTGTGCGTTCACAAATCTATGTCAATCGCATATCGATTAGAATATTTGATTGGATCTGGAAATCGGTATTGTGTGGAAGTATGATAGCTCTAATAAGTTGACTATACATAATTTGACATGGATCAATTGACGAGGCATCTTTCATGTTCCTGGTTTATTGTATCTGAACACAAAGTACGATTGAATATCAGAGAAAGTCCGTGATAAACAAGAAAAATCTTAGTTGGAAGTGGGGTTGGTTTCAACATTGTTGGATGTGGTCTATTTTGTACTAACTCATGTTCAACAATGAGTCGAAGGTCTATTGCTATTGTATCTTGAAATATTTCTGAATAAATCTTATGCATGTCATGTTTCAGACAATGCAGTCGTTTTTCATGTGTATAATGAAGAAAGAGGGTGTTCGTGAATTTATTCCGCTTATTTTATTTTGAAATTGTAGTGATCCTTGTTGTTTTTTCTTCAGTACTGCGATTATCAGTCTTTTCGCTGAATGGAACAGTTGCAATTCTATGTTGTGTGTCTCGTTCTTTGATAGAGAGTTTAAGTAGTACGGTATTTCTCATAGCTAAAAATTGATTCTCGCTGTCGATGAAAGGTAGCATAGATGATTTTGACATTGAGTGACCGAAGAATTTTCGGAAATGTGTATCCATATACCTGGATGGATACCTAGCCGATATATAATATAGTAAAAGAATTAGACAATTAATGAAAGAATGAATGTTCCTGGTAGAGAGACTTACCCATTATAGAGCAACATCAATCGAATAGCACGACGTTCCTTTTCAAAAATGTCCAATGTCGATGAATAACGTACAGCTCGAAAAGAGCAGCTTGAATGATATTAGAAAATACATGACGTGAATGATCAGAAACAAATGGTGCAACACAGGGTTCGGCTGTTGGTTTATGATGGATAGATGTTGATATAATACCATTCTTATTGTTGATAAAAAGATCGAGAAATGAAACACAACTACCAATATTAGCGTCTAATTCAATGTTTGGATGAAAGCCATTAGCTTTCTTGATGACTGCTTCCGTTTTTGCCTTAGGTTCATTAAAAGTAAAGAAGATATCATCAATATATTTAGGATGATCATAGGAAAAAATAATCAATCTCTCCAAATAGAGCAAGAATGTGATTGAAGATCAATATACCGGCCATAGATTTCATTGGGTTCTAATGCACTACAAATGACATTTTTCTCCCATTTCCACATGAAAATGTTGGCTAATATTAAAGTAAACGGTGATCCCATTGCACCACCAATAATTTGACGATAGAATTTATTTCCATCGACAAATGCAGTCTCTTTGAGAACAAGATGAGCTAATTGAAGAATAACTCGAATTGGAATATCTTGTACTTTCTCATAATGATGCTCACGAAGAAATTCTTCAAGAATTTCAAGTGATTCATCTTGTGGTAACATTGTATACAAGTTCGTAATATCAGCTGTACAAAATAGAGTCGTTGGTTGCAAGTAGGCATGCACCCAAACCGTTTGGGTTGTTTTTACCTAAGTGAAGAAAAATCTCTTTATGTACTGAATGATAGGACACAAGATTTTTCCGTCGATAAAAAATTATACTAGAGAACTGACACTACAAAATACCAAAAGAGAGATTTTGGTAGCGTTGTTACCCTATTTGCTAGAGTCAATCAAAAAACCCAAACCCAAACTCATTGGGTTTGGGTTTGGGTTTGGCGGATGGTTCAATTTCCTTTGAATCTCTTATTTCAACAAACAGAGCATTTGATCATTCTCCATTTAGTTGTCAAGGGCAGACTTCCTTCCATACGACTGGCGCGACAATTCTTTAATATATTTCGTAATCAGTAAGATAAATTCGAAATATTCAAATTCCCTTATTGAGTTTGGGTGCATGCCTAGTTGCAAGTGACCATAGCGAACATATTGTTCTAATTGACGAAGAAGATGACCACCATCAATGATCGACCTTGGTTGAGAATGCATATCAAACAAAGGTCGAATGGACTGATCCAAATATCGAGATATACCAGTAGTGGCAACATGAATTGGATTCTAATTAGAAGAAGATGAAAGCAAATAGTTATTGAATTTTAAAAAAGAGTAAATGACATTACCTTATGTGTTTTAGGATTGTAATACATATAGACTAACTCGACAGTTAATCGGCTCGGTATCATTTTTTTATATTGTTGAAATGAAAGTTGTCTTGCTTTAACATAAAGATCATTGAGTAAATGAGTGACTTTACTTAAAATCTCTTCAATGAGACTGGATGATAATTCTTCATGGGCACCCGTTTTCATTCGATATTCAACTGCTTTTTCTTCAAATTCATTCATATGATTCACATACAAATTGCCACCTCTAGCTGTTTCTCGAAGTAGTAATTGACTGTTCTTGAGTTTACGACGAATTAACTTCACCGTCTGTAAATCACGTTGAGTACGAGCATGTTCAATAAATGGAAGCGAAGTCATATAGTGAAGCATGAGACAAGCTAGAAGACGTTGAGAAAATTGTTTGAAAATTTTTGATCCAGCATCTATGCCATTCTTTTCTGGAAGCCGTAATTTTGTTTGATTCACCATGATTCCATGTTGCTCTTGAACTATTTTTACTCGTTCTTTATATGAACGAAGAGCAGTACGATTTGGTCGAATATAATTTCTATCTACATAAATGAAAGAAAGAAATCAATTGAAATTCTATGAATTCTGAGATTTGTGTATATCGTACTTTGAGAAAGATATTCATGTCCAATCACAGTCAATGAATGGTCATTCACATTGAGTATTACTTCTGGTGACACATCCATTGTTTCCTGTGCTCTTGTAAAACGGTGATGCCGACGACTAAGTTTTCCATGGAAACTATCTACTTGCTGAAATGTATCTTTCTTGATTTGAATAGTTCGATGTTTTATATAAGCTTGAACAGTACGAAATAGAACACTTGCATCGTGATGATGATGTTGATGATTGGAAATGTCTAACTCTAATTGTGTTAACTCTTCTTGATATTGTCGATTACATGCTTTCATCTTGACATCATAAGATTCCATCAATATATCGAGCCAAGTTCGTTTCGTTTCCTGTAAGATTTTTGAACGTTTTAGTTTGTAATTGAGTGAATACTGGTCTTCAAGAGCTGGTGTATAGAAATCAGATGCAATCAGAGTATCTAATTAATTAAAAGTAGCAGGTAATAGTTTTGATAGAATTCGTTATTCTAACAGTAACAATTCTTTCTCTATTTATACTTCTGTATATTATGGATTGTGATGAAGTCGTTTTTCATGTATCCCATCTTTGAATGCTTTTTGTTGTGAACAGATATATTCTTTTAAATAATGATCAAGAAGAGTGAAGTCAAAGTGTCAGGACAAGTTGTTGCTTGTAAATTCAACTGTGTAGTACATTGTTCTAATCGCTGTTGTATATGAGCCAAATATTCTTGTACGAATTTTTGATCCTATAGAAATGATCCTTTGAATACAAAAAAAGACATGACAATAGTCATTCGCAGTCTAATGAACGATGTACACTTACTGGCCATTGATGTTGCTCATAGCCAAGATCAAAATAAGATTGCCAAAGAGATTGATGTATATTTAAACAAAATTGTAAATCTAATAGTTTTGATCATGAATAAATAAATTTATGTTCCGATTTGGTCTTAAGTGGATGATTAAGCTGCCGACCTAGTATTTGAATCAATAGTCTTGGTGATCGTTTTAAATAGAATGCTACTCGATACACCTTATCGGGGTTCAGCACTGATGTCTGCATTATATTTTGTTTTTTTAATTTCTTTGGTCCTGGTTGTGAAATTGAAAATTGACTTAATGAACGAACGGGTTCTCGTTTTCGTTTGATTGAAGTCTTTTTAATATTCTGACTCAATGCCTAGCATACATATATAAATTTTATTATTTCATCATATAATTCAAGTTAATACTCTCTTACTATGATTGTTTTAGGACGATGGTCAATTGAATCATTGTTATTGATGTCGGTTGATTTGTACGGGAATCGCCAAATCTCTTCTTGATTTTCTTCTCAATGTTATGCGGTTTCATTCCTCGAGCACGACATTTCTTACGAAAACGTTGTACTTTTCGATTACCATGGCATTTTCTACGTCGTTTCTTTTCCTCTACTAGTTGATCTGATGATTTATTTTCATTAATCGTCTTCAATTCTTGATTATAGCCCATATCCATGCTGACAATAAATTGGTTTTACTTCTATCTGAAATATATGTCGTAGGCCAATCTAAAATTCAGGCCAATCCTAAATTGGCCTAGGCCAAACTAAAATTTGAGTTTGGACTAGTCCAATCTTGAATTGATGCAATTCTATTCAGTAATATATAAATAAACTTTTAGATAGACGTTGGATTTGAGCAATTTTTTGAAATCATATTCATACGATGTCAATTTGCTTTGCACAATAGTTTTTGGAAAGATTAAAGTAAAATTTTAGGAGTTATCAATAAATTTCTGCAGGAGAACAAGTTTTATGAAAAATTGTTAATAAGTCTTTGAGTCTAAATTTAGCTTCTTCGTGAATGTTTGTAATACATAAAACGATGTTATCTGAACATGATTTCAAAAAATTGCTCAAATCCAACGTCTATCTAAAAATTTATTTATATATTACTAAATAGAATTGCATCAATTCAAGATTGGACTAGTCCAAACTCAAATTTTAGTTTGGCCTAGGCCAATTTAGGATTGGCCTGAATTTTAGATTGGCCTACGACATATACAAGACAATCTTAATGTAATTTATACTAGAACAAAGACACAAAAAGCATCGAGTAAAATGAACTCATCTATCATCGAACAAAATACTATTTTAATTTGACAGTACTAGATGAAAGATGCTATCTTGTTATGGAATATTTGTTTTAAGTTGAAATAATTGAGCTTTGCATTTGTAGATATATTCGAGACGTGCGCCAATATTAGTTAAACGTTTTTCCATCATATGAATCATCGTTGGAGTTAAGCGTTGATCAGATGGAAGCGTTTTCTCATGTTGCCACATTTGATTCATTTTCATATTGTATTGTTTTTGGTACTGACGCGTTTGTCTTTCGGCTGCATCTCTAGCTAGTATCATTATATCAGCTTTCGCTTGTTCAACAACTTAGATATAGTGTTTGGATAATTTCTTTCGCACAGTTGCATCTTGAATACTATCAATTATAGATGGTTTTCCCATGAGTTGATTTTGAAAAGAATTCGAAGCCAAATGTCCAGGAATGCATTGTTTGAGTGAATTAAAATTATATTTCGTGAGAGCTTCTTCATATTTTAACCTACAGAGACGTTTGAACAGTCTTATCTAACCAAAAACATCTATGATATCATACATTAATCTACAAGTAACGCTCGTCTGCGTGACTCGCTTGACCCTCGGCTGAATATTTGACTGCTTTGATATTTTCACTGTTACACACCCCTTTTATAACCTAGAAACTGACATATGTATCTGGTTGTGTGTGAGTGCGAATATTAATACAAAAATATATGTCGGCGTATAGGAAGTCATACGCATTCTTGGGATGCTGCTCGCCATACCACTCATTCAATTAAATTGATACCCTACGAGTAATACCCAAACTAAAGCTTTATGCCCCAAAATAGTACCAGAATATCCGCTAGCTCCGAAAAAGCAGTATATTCGATTTGCAGAGAAAATCAAGAGAAAAAACATACGTGATACAACAGAGTGAAAATGCACTATAATTCTCGAAAGCTATCATAATCATCCGCATAATGAAACAGCGGTGAATATCATATCCCAGTGGTCGGTACCAAAATACCTGCTCAGCGGAACTTTCAGATTAAAATAAAGCGAGTTTTTGAAACGCTTCTGTAATGAATTTCTTTGCGCAGCAGCTAGTCGTTCGTCAGCACCCTTTTGAACGTTACTCACGGCTAGCTGCTTCTCTTCTTAACTGCGCATCACCAATAATGAATGTTTCACTCTGATTCAAGTTAAGTCTAATTACCTTTCAAATTTCGACTCATATTGAAATATTTTGATAACAAGTTCGATTGATATTGCAAAAATTTATGTGATTATATATTCATTGATAAAATTTACTTCATTTTCACTGAATGAACCTTCGATATGCACAAATAGTCCAAAATAAAACTTTAGCAGTAAAGTCTCGCAGACAGTAGAGACACATTTACACAATGTTTCGATTCTACAATCCATATAAAGTTCATGATTACATCAACGTTATTTAAACGCTAATAATTTTTCTCCTTATTGATAAACTATTGCACGCGTTGAAAACTTCTCTAAGTATTGGTCTGCGTCTGAATCAATATTTTTGTTATGTATCGGTAAAATGACGTATTAGTATTGAAATATCTCTAATGTCCACATCATATAACTATTTAAAAACCAAAAGCTTTACTCAATATCTAGATCTGACTTTGTTTATTTCTATCTTTCATTAGTGAAATTTTCAATGAACTTAATTTCACATTCATCCTAATCAAAAGTCAGTCAATAAATGATTATATACATATAACCTTATATATATATATATATATATGTTTTTTTTTGTTTTTCTCTATAAACAAGACGACAGAACTACAACATAAACATGAAAAAAATCAAAGTCTGTCTACTTTTAGGAAGTAAATAGCACAGAAATATATAGTTCAATGTACAAACACAAATATAGACGAAAACAATAGCTTATTCAATAAGCAGACGATGCAATTATCGGTGCAATGTTTACTTTTCCCACACGTTTTTTTCCTTGATAGATTATTTTTCCTGATGCGACCATATCGATTGCTTTCGGATATAATTGTTGTTCGAGTGTACGTAAACGACTTTCTAATTGCATTTCGTTTTCAATTGGTGTTACATGAATACTTTCTTGAGCTATAATGGGCCCATCATTATCGGTATCTGGTTCAGCAATGAAATGAACTGTAACACCTGTTATACGAATACCAGCTTGCAATGCATCACGAATCGGTGATGTACTATGACGAAACGATGGTAATAACGATGGATAGACGTTTAATAATCGACCGCGCCATGCTTGAATAAACGATGGTGATAAACGACATGCATATCGATCAAGTACAACTAATTCGCAACCATGTAATTGTAATTCGTCATCAATTTTTTGATCCTAAAAATTGAAAAGTTAAATGAAAAATATCTATATTTTCAATTAAAAGAATATTTACTAAATCATAGTTTCTTGCAGCATATTTTTTTGGTTGTATAACTTTTGTTACAACAGATGGATATAATTCATTAACACGAGCTATATCCGATAGACCAGCTAATGTTGAAAGTACAAGAACAATTTCAAATGCACATTCGATTGTTGATGTTGAATATGCAAGAAGAGAAAGTAATGAAGTATCTAGAAAATGAGAAATAATAAGAATTTGGATGCTGATTTATTGATTTTTAATACCATTGGTTGAAATCAATACAGCACAACGTGTTTTATCGTTTGCGATGGGTTGTTTCATGCGATCTTTAACAACAATAGGAGTATTATTTGATGCAACACCTGGTTTTGGATATTTAAATGAAATATTTTTCAATTGAACAATACGTTGTCGGGCTTGTGGAGGTATATTAACCGTTTTACTACGTGCTGGACTAGAGTCTAAATAGAACATATTTAAAGTTAAAGTCCAAATGAGTTGACTATTTGATTTACTTAGCGAAGTAAGTGTTCCAAGAAGAAAACATGTTGTATATGTTTGTGTTAATTGTTGAAGAATATTTTCAACAGTTGATTTTGTATGATCGACAATAATTAAATAATCAATGCCACAATTAAAATTTTCAAACATTTCATCTTGACTGAAACCACTCTGAAATTAACAAAGTTGTATTTTATTGGTAAAAAATTTATTAGAGCTTCCATTTTTTTCGGCAAATGTATTCTCTCTTTCTCTGCTTACATTTTGATAAATCCATGTAAAAATGGGCGGCATAACCGGCCATTGTTGTCCATTTAGTTCTGCCGTTAATGTTCCTGCTGAAGAATCAAGTGACGATTGGATGATACGAGCAAGACCATTATCTAAAGAAATCAATAGGAAATTTCCATAATAAAATATTCGATTTTAAACCTTTTATATATCGTATAACTTTAATGGTACGACTTAAAATAAGTTCATTGATAACATCAGTCAATGCCGATGTTAATATCGATGATTTTTGTAATAACAATGAAAAAAATGATTCTTCTTCACCATCAGTATTTCGAAATGGTAATGTATCATTTAAATGAATATTTTTCTTTTGAAATAATTCTTTTAATTGAATATAGCCTTGACTATTTATTGCGCTTGAACTACTTCGAAGTCCAATTAAATAGTCACCTTCGTTTATAATCGGATTATGATTGTCAGTATTAAGTGCGAATAATTCTCGGTTGCAAACACCCGTACACAATGCATTAAACGACGATGAAATGGATGTTGTTTTAAGAAATGTACAATTTAATTGTTGACATGCTTGTTCAATGCCTTGATAAAATCGTTGAACCGAACGTTCATATGTTGATATGGGTGATGAACAACATTGGATATATAATGGGCGAGCATAACTAAGATCGTTGGCACAACGAACAGCTAATTCATAGCCAAGATATTCAAATACAGTTTGACTATCGTTCATATCTTTGTCATTCAAATTGAATAACTGAAAACCGAAGAGTGTAAGATTAAGAGAAAAAATGCCATTTTAGGAAAAGACTTACAGCCGCCAAGGGATTTAAATTTATTGTCGACGAAACAAGAACTGGTTGTGTAAAAGTCTTGAGATCGATTTTAGTCGAAATATCAAAATAGGATTCGCCTTCAAAAGTATTTAAACCATCCATAAGTCTATTATTCGGATAGATATTCATAAATTCTAATTTTGGAATATCCGATGCGGAGCCAAATGCACGTTCAAAATCCATTGGTTCAGTTTCTTCATCATCATCATCGTCGTCTTCGTCGTCATCAGTTTCATCATCTTCAATTGTTTCAGAATTCTTCAGATTTCTACCACGTGTTGCCATACCGCTTCCTTTTTTATTCGACATTGTTGAAATAGAATTTTTCTTCTTTGGCTTTTTCTTCTTTCCATTTGTTAAACCGCCTGATGCTGAACTAGCATGATCACCATGAGTTTTAAACCTAAAAATTACAACGAAAACTTCTCATATTTGGTCAGGCTCATTCAGAGTTCAGAAAATCAAATGGCAATAGGATTAGATTAAATTGAGCGTATATTGTAAATCTACTTACCATTCAATGGCATGAGAGCCAATATCAGATTTAAATGATAGATCATCAATATTTGCTTGTTGTTTAATATATTCACAAGCGAGTACAGATTGAATTTGTGCTTCTTGTAATGTTGAACCATATCCTAATACATTGAAAATTCTTTGACCATTTGTTGTTATAGAACCTGTTTCTACTCCTCCGGCGAAAACGTCTGTTTGATTGTGAAATATTTTAACTTTATTATTTTTTGCTGCAGTGATTAAAATTCTATTCGGAATTGATAATGGAATTTGCTTTGATGTTATGCTTGTGTTCACACAAAAAAGACGTCGTTTTTTACTTGTCAATGGTAGAATTGTAACAGACGGTAAATCAAGTGCATATTGAAGAAATATATCTGATTCGTATAAAGATAAAAGTACTTCACTTTCGGGCTCTTCAAATGTTGATTTATAATCAAGTAACTGTATTTGATTATAATTTGTTCCTTGAATAAGTAAACGAAAACCAAATAAATGACGAATCAATGGCGAACATCGTAATGTTCGTTCAACAATGCGTCGACGAACGAAGGATAATTGTTTCGATGTTAACTGTGGACATGGACCGTATGCACCAAAACCTTCGGGATCTGATTCTACGATTGGTAATTGTGTATAATCACCATCGCCATCGCTCACGATATAGAGTGTACATACACGACTTTCATCTAATGAATAACCATGTTCAATAATCACTGATTGATTGTTGTCACCAAATAAGTGATCCTGAATAAAGATTTAAATTTTATCTGATGTCAATTATTTTTGTTTGCCAAGGAAGGTATCTTAACAAAGTATCGGAATAGAAAATTCTCATGTAGACGTTATGAGCAGAGAATTATAGACGAGCGTGTTTCAAATATATATCGTTTCTACTTAAGATAATTCTTATATATCCGGAAAACTAGACGTAGCTGGAATATGCAAAAGTAGACTTAGAAATGTATCTAATTGGGCCGGTAAAATCTATTCAAGGGATAGTTTCGGAAGTTACTTTTTAACTAAAAGTTACTATCAGCTTATGAAAAACTAAGATATGAATTGGTTTTTTTTATTCAGTACTTTGAAACTTAACAAAAATTATCAAGGCGATCGGATACCTAAATTGCGCCATCTATCGGAGAAAAGTCGTTTCCATTTTCATGTCCTAGAAAACTGAATATGGAAATCTGTCTTGAATGGTCGATAGGAAAAAAGCGGGAGTAAGACAAAGATTTCGTTTTCATGTAATGTTTTCGATTCGTGATTCTCTGAACAGTACTCAACACTTAAAGAGAAGATCTTTTCGCTCGAGTGAACTTAGCGAAAATATTTTGATCTATGTGGCAAAAATGAATACTTATAACCTTCTTTAGAGTTAAACATTAAAAGAATCTCCTGAATTTCTAAGATATGATTGGACTCTATTAATCTTACTTGAAAAACTTCTTTAAGTGCTTGTAGAGCTTCATCGTGTGTGTAACAATTAACGATTCGATTTCCATTCGTAGAACGAAAAATCCACAATTGTTGACTTGAATGTCTAAAGTAAAACATCCGTAAATTTCTTTTAATCACTCTAGTTTTCTTACTTTGTTAAAAATTCTTCTCCTTCATCTTGTTTCGTACAATGAATCCAATTCAATGTTGGTATTTGATGTTTAGTCATAAATTGTTTTGCATTTAAAAAATCGTCACTCAAAGCTAATGTATCAACTGAACAACCTAAATAATGAATACCGCGTTCACCTAATTGTGCTTCAAGATCTTCATAATAAAATGTTTTATTCAATGAAATAACAAGATCGATCTGTTTTGTATCAACGAATTCCAAAATATCTTTATCTGTCTTCAATGTATTTGTTACAATAACTGATGATTGATCAGTTATAATTCCACTATTAGCTGGTGAACAATAAATTTTTAAATTCCGTCGTTGAGTTAATCTCCATACAAATGCATGTTCACATGATGTCAAACCTAGAACCAGTATTGTTGCTGGTAATGGTTGTGCTATTGATGTACATGTTGAAAATGCATCATTATCATCTGTTCGGGCGAGTACACGTTCGAATACATGTAAATCTGATGCTGCTGTATTAACATCATTGTTTAATGATTTTGTAAATAAGACTCGATCGATTAATTTTTGTAAAGTTTTCGAATAGATTTTTCTCGATGATGAAACAAATAAATTTCCACCAAGTTCTTTTATATGTAATAAACGTTTTGTTGGAACTTCAATAATTGGCTGTGTTATGATATCATCGACGTGATCTAGCTGTTCTTTGATTGAATCAGCAGATAGTTCAGTTTCATTATCAATTGATAAACCTGATGAATTGTATTGATTTTGGGCGACATTTGTCGACGATGATGACGACTGGTTCTCGCCTTGGCGAAAGGCGCCGGTTGAGGATATTCGCAACCGCTTGGTTACGACACCACGGTTGTTCACCTGCGACATCTGAAAGGAACTGAATTAAGAAAACGTTCAGTAACAACTTATAGCTTCAAATATTGATACAACTTAATATTTCATTAAGTCAAATTCATCATCAAATCTGTTCTGTTCTTTCAAAGTTTTTGCTTTTTATTTAAAAAAGCTCAAAAAAGAATTTTTCTAACAAAATTTCATAGGTGAAACGTTTCGTAGTTTGTTGGTTGTTTATTTTGTTACTTTTTGTGTTTGTCATAGTTAGAACCAATCGAAAATAAAGAAAAGCCTCTCAACTTAACAGATGGCGCATATTCTCAACCAATTGATTGCAAGCAATAGCGCTAGTTCAAGCTCTCTATCGATTGGTTCGAATCTAGCCAATCACAAGTGTCATTCAACAACTTCATGTTGTACGTTTTTATTACTTCGAATCTTCGAATCAGTGTTTTTAATATTAAGTACCACAAGCAAAAGCAAAGTACCCGTGGTACTTACGATTTTGAAAAAGCACCGTGTTTTGCACTTTGCTCGGAAAAACAAAATACCTTGATGGTACTCTGTAAAATAAAAAAGTACTTTGTTTATTTGTTTTTTTTGTATACACAATACTAAAGGTTAATTCAGAAAAAACGTTTATTTAAGCTAGTCAGATGAATATGCGTATTTTATCTTTTATCTACAAGTCTTTTGTATATTGTTTTTTTTGTGCAGAAACATTTTATTAATTAAAAATGGTCAATAGCATATATTTTCTTTCTTTGTTTTTCTTAAGTTTCTTCCTGTTGGCACTTTTGGTACTTTATTGTTCATCACAAAGTACCACCTAACACTTTGCCAATAGAAGCAAAGTACCTAAACGTACTGTGTTTTAGATTTCTGTTAAAAGCGCTGCTTCGAATTGCATTCTTGAAAACGAGATCGTTGAAATTACTTTTGTTTTGGGTAAAGTGAAGTGAACCAAAGTTTTTAACCAAAGTGCGCCACAATCTATGTCTATACACGTTGATAGTAGCACACTTTGGTTAAAAGTTTCAGTTCAGTTCACTTTACCTTTTCTTTGCGGTATTTTTTTATAGTCCATACATTATATTGCTCCCTATGTGATTGCAACACATCAAAATAATTTCTTTCATATAGAGCCTACAAACAGCTATTCGCAGGGTTGGCTGATGTCGAGTCAGTTACTTCGTACAAATTTACCTATGTGAATATGAAATAAAAGGAAAAATATCAAAAAAAACTAAAAATATCGAAAAATTCAAAAAAAAGAAAGAGGTGGAGAATCTACTGAAAACTTTTCTGTTGGTATTATACTTCGAAATATTTGTGGACCTTTCTATGGTCTGCAATCGTGCCATTAACATCAGGCAACATAATAAGCTGCTTGCGCAAACCAACCCTATTTTTTGAATACTTATATTAAACTTTAGTCTATATATATTTTCTTTATCGATGTAAACTACTTCATGAAACAGATGCTAGAAAAAAATGAAATAGATGTGAACTACAAAACCGTAAGACGCATGAATAAATTTGCAGTACTTTTTAGCCATATGATCACATTATCATATCATTTCTCCTCTGCTCGATTGCTTGTAATAATTATTTTCAAAAAATAAAAGTTTATATTCAGAACTGTTCTCGCTCCTTCGTCATGGAGTCGCTAGGAATATTCTTTCTAGTATCATCTGAATGCATAATTTATTTCAGATGTAGATTACCAGTCATTTGAAGTTTATAATAGGCAGTAACAATGTATTGATCGATGTGAAATCAACGCAGCACAGAAAATAAAAGGAACAATCAGCGTTGCTTTTTCAAATCAGAATTTCATTCTTCCAAATTCAATGAACGATTATTATATTGACCGAAACCAATTTTTCACTTATTTTCATTTAACATGTTTTAGTACATAGTATTTTGTGACTTGAATCATTGGTGGTAACAAAATGACTTGTGTTCAAAAGTAGTGCCTATTTATCGCATTAAAAATGTAAAGTGTTAAATACAATTCACTTTAAAAGCTGTGCGATCTAAAATTCCAAATTTTGATGTCCAATAGTAAGGTGCAATAAAGACAAAAATCGAGCAGGAGAAAAAAATCCTTTTCTTATTACCTGGTTCGATAGAGTTCGGTGAGCAGATCGTGAATATCACTTTTTAAATGTTTTTAAGCTTACGTTTTGGTTGAGAAATTTTCAAAAATACAAACTGCACCTGAAAAAGTGAATATTTCGCTTTTTTAGAGAAAACTCAAAATTTACTTAGTTTAGTAATGTCCTAGGTTTAGAAAACTATCATCATCGAATTCAGCATACAAATCTGAATCTACTGATGTAACTTTGACCAGTAAAAAGCATACGCTTCATGTTTGAGGAACTCCATTATGTCCCCATATAAGCACCTTGAAATTGATGTCTCGCAAAATCATCAAGTATTTTTTCTGAAAGCATATCTCGAACTTTCTTACGTCATTCGAGCCGCCAAGTGATAGCAAACAAAAGTATGCATTCAGTATGAAAAACACTGTTCCCTCTCTGAGAAAATCGATTTTTACTCGATCGGCGGCTATGGATTAAAGAATTGTTCTCTTATTTCGAGGTTTTAACTATCAAAACTTAACTTCCATGCGAAATAAACATCAGATTCAGAAGCACCACAAAAAGCAACATTAACTATTATAAATTTTATTAAAAACTATTTTTCATCAAAATTTTACCTGTGGTGGACTACAGGGTAAAATCAAGAAAAAAATGACTGAGTGAGGGTAGGCTGGAATTTGGATGAAAAATATTCTTTGATAAAATTTATGATAATTAATGTTGCTTTTCGTGCTGCGTCTGAATCTGATGTTTATTTCGCATGGAAGTTAAGTTTTGATAGTTAAAACCTCGAAATAAGAGAACAATTCTTTAATCTATAGTCGCCGATCGAGTAAAAATCGATTTTCTCAGAGAGGGAACAGTGTTTTTCATACTGAATGCATACTTTTGTTTGCTATCACTTGGCAGTTCGAATGACGTAAGAAAGTTCGAGATATGCTTTCAGAAAAAATACTTGATGATTTTGCGAGACATCAATTTCAAGGTATCTATATGGGAACCTAGTGGAGTTCCTCAAACATGAAGCGTATGCTTTTTACTGATCAAAGTTACATCAGTAGATTCAGATTTTTATGCTGAATTCGATGATAATAGTTTTCTAAACCTAGGACATTACTAAACTAAGTAAATTTTGAGTTTTCTCTAAAAAAATGTGAAATATTCACTTTTTCAGGTGCAGTTTGTATTTTTGAAAATTTCTCAACCAAAACGTAAGCTTAGAAATATTTTAAAGGTGATATTCACGATCTGCTCACCGAACTCTATCGAACCATGTAATAAGAAAAGGATTTTTTTCTCCTGCTTGATTTTTGACTTTGATGGTTGATTATATAATTGATGGCTATTTTTCGCAAAATTCTAACTCTACTACATTTAAGTATATGTTTATTGTACTTTATTATATGTTTCTTCGATTTATGGTAGTTTATGTTCATAGGCAGCTGAAACTTGTCCATCACCAACACCACCTCGATAAATTTCAATTCGTTCAAGCATTGCACTATTTTGTATAAGAAAAGCATCTGAATACGCAAGCATTACATAAAAAAACAGCAGTTCTATATATTTGTTGTCAAACTGTAGCTTGAATACAAATACTGATAGACATTGTGACTGAGCTGTTGTAAGAAGTGCTTCTACTGATACTTGCTTACGTTTTTTTATCATGATAGGAATCAATGCTAATAACCATTAAACTTTCTGACTACAAAGGAAATACCAGTAATGTTTTTCTTAGTGCAATATCAACTGACTGAATTGCTTCATTTAATTTAACCATTGTATATTCACAAGCACAATTGAAAAAGGATATTGCGCTTTCACTGCAGAAGTTTTCATAAAATCTCTCCAATTTATTTATACTTCAATTAAGATGGAAGAGGCATTGAATGCTTTATCACCTATATAGATTTGTTATCTTTAGAAAGCTTTATTCCAGCGCATGTTTCTACCTGTGCATTTCTGTAATTGCAACACATCAAAATATTTCTTTTTATATAGAATGCACAAACAACTATTACCGGGGTTGGCTAATGCGAGTCAGCTACTTCATAAACTAGTTTTACACAGCAAACAGAATCGGAAAACTCGACAAAAAAACATCAGTGTTGAGAACCTCTTCTGGAAATTTTTCATTGGAAATTATACTTCGAAATATTTGTGAACCTTTCTATGGTCTGCAAACGTGCCATTAACATCTGGCAACACAATAAACTGCTTGCGCAAACCAACCCTATTTTTGTTTTTATAAATAATTATATTAAGCTTTACTGTATATATTTTCTTTATCGATGTAAACTACTTCACGAAACAAATGCTGGAAAAAATGAAACAAGCCGAAATAAATGTGAACCGAAAAATCCTAAGACGCATAAACTAATAATGTATAAAACGAAAACACTGACTAACGCAACATATATATGACAATACACAATACCATGAAATGAGAGAAAAATCACACAGCCGTTTCGAAATGAAAATAAAGAAATGCTTATCTGCTAAACAAAACAATCAAATAGCTATAACGAAATAAAGCAATACAACGACAAATAAATGCAATATATATATATCTATAAATAGAAAAGTTTATTCGAAAGATCATGATTAAAATCTTGATGAAGCGATTGACCAACGAGATATGAGAGTTTATGAGCATATTGGCAAACCATTGGTACTCGAATAGTGCCCTAAAGACCAAAAAGAGATTATCATGTTTCTTAAATAAAACATAAAACAATCGCTTACGGGCCAATTATAATAAAGATGACATCTAGAACGAGAGATAGAAACAGAATTATTTTCTATGAAAAAATGACTGAAATCTCAATTACAATTTAAATGTAAGTCGTTGAATATGATCCACTTTAAAAGTTGTTCGATCTAAAATTCCAAATTTTTCAATTAACAACAAGACAAAAGCGAACTTCATTTCTTACCCCAAATAACATTGAAATGTGTTGGTGCTGCAGTGCCTTGTCTAGCACACTGAGAAATAAGATAAAAGTCAAACCAATTTTGATGTGTAATAGTATGATCAATGATCGTGCCTGGTGGTGGATTATATAATTGATGACTATTTTTCGCAAAAAATCTCGAACAACCGCGTTTCTTAACAATAATCATTGCCCATTTCGGTCTTCAAGAAAAAAAAACATAACACTTTGAACTTTCGAAAACCCTATTTCAACTTCACTTACGCATAACCTTCTTGTACTTTATTGAACGTTTCTTCGATTTGCGGCAATTCATGTTCATAGACAGCTTGAAGTTGTCCATCGCCAACACCATCTCGATAAATGACGATTCGTTCAGGCATTGCATTATTTTGCATAAAAAATGCTTTTAATGCATCTGAAGAATCAAACAGGATTAAAAAAAACAGCAGTTCTATATGTTTGTTTTTCAAAAATTCACCTCGGATACAAACACTGATGCCATCAACCAGCTCTTGAGTTGTTGTTTGCATCACAATACGTGAATAGTAAGATGTACATTGAGGATTAGTTGTTGCAACGAAGGCTGCCACTGATACTTGTTTACGTTTTTTATCATGATAAGAATCAATACCAATAACCATTAAACTTTTTGACTGAAAAGAAAAACACTGCAATGGAAGAAAAACAAACAGACAGCTTTCCCTCTTACTGGAATAGGAACTGACCAAATCTCTCCACCTAATTTAGCTGATATTTGAATACCGATTTTTGTTGCCACTGACATCAATTGACCACGTTTATTTAAAGTTTTTAAAAGAACCATCTAAAAAAATATTTGTTTGTTCTTTACGGTTGTCTCTGACAAAATTATTACCTGAGATGGTACAGCTGTATCCATGCATAAGAATTTTTTCAATGCATCATACCGATCTTTTCGATTATTACTCAATACACAAAGAACAAGATTGTATTGTTGATTGAGACAATACTGTTCCAATGCTTTCAAATATGTTTCTGGTCGATCATTTTGTAATTCAGCTCTGTTAAAATAATAATAATAATAATAATACTAAAAGCAATTCTCTAATTGAATACTTCAAACTTACATTTCAGGATATTCTACGCGCATACCCTAAGATAGATAAATGAATTGAAATTTGTTTTAGAACAAAAATAAATCTTACCATTGGCGTGCACACATTATAAAGTGTATTAATGAGTTCATTAGCAATAGGCTTTTGTTTTCCTTCATAAACAACAAGCCATTTGTCCAAATGACCTGGTTTTAAATGACGACAACTACGACCTAAATGAGAATAATCATACACAATTGAAATTTATCGAAGTAATGAGCAACGAATTTTTTGAGTGCTCGTTTAGAAAATCTCAATCAATTAGAATGATAGTCAAATGGAATAATTATTCGTATTTTCTCATACCATCACGACTCCAATCAGCTTCTTGTTGTTTATATCTGACTGAACGATCACTATAATTAATTGTTTCTGGTTCAAGTGTACGAGCTTCAAGTTCAACTAAATTGTCGTCTAATCTTAAATTCCATTTGGACATATATTGACGACAACGAGGTGCTCTAAGATAATAAAATTGAATTTTTTTAATAATTTTCTTTTCTAATATAACATACGTATTAATTGTATTAACCATATCCATCAATGATTGATATCGAGGTGTTGGTTCAATATGCGTATGTGAAGCTAATTCTTTCATAAGATTAAAATCATTACGCATAGAATCCGAAATACCTAAAAAAAAATAAAAATATAAAAACAATTTTTCTTCTCATAATTTTCTCTTTCACCAGTTTCACGGCAAAATTCAGGAATTAATAAAATAGGTCCTGTAATTCCCGCTCGTCGATTTTGTCGTGATGGTTTCGATACAAGCAATGGTTGTGTATGATCAACTATTTGTAATTGGTAACGCTAAAATCAAAATGATTTTATTTTTTTCAAAAATTCGCTTTCTCATTCAGCATACTTCTTGGTAGTAATCAATTAATGACATTTCAGTTCCATCACGTTTTGCAAATGTAATTTGAGGTGTTTTATCCCATGCAATATCGTCAACTTTATATGTTTTATGATTATATCTATTATAGGAAGAAAAATGAATAATCTTTACTAACAATAATAAAATAAAATGTACGTTGTAATAACAATTTGCCCGACTAATTCTCGCATTGCTGTATCTTGTGCAAGTTTATATTCTTGAAATTGTGCAAAAATATTTTGTAAACGTTGATAAATACTAACATTATTAATAACTTTATGTGATAGATCGACATTCATCATTAAAACACCTTCATAAACATTAATAGCTGTTTCAAAACCGGGAAATAATGTTAAACTAAATCGATCGATATCGACTTTTTTATCGAATTGATAGTATGAGCGACCGATCATTCTCATGCCAGCTAATTCCAATAATCTTTATAAACATAAAAGAAAATAAATCAAGCATGTAACCCTAAAATTAGATTTTTCTTTTTACTTTCTCATGATTAAATTCGATAAATGGAAAAAATTCGGCGATTCAGGACCTTGTACAGCAACTTTATGTAATTGCATAGTTATATCTTGACCAATAGCTTCATGAAATGATTTGGTTTCATAATCCTAAAAGAAATTTATGAAAAAAAAACAATTTCGTGTTGTATTTAATTTATCTTTACTTACATCACCAAGATCATTAAATGAATATAATGTTTGACCATCGAATGCAACATCTTGTAAAACACCTTTGTGTTGTGCTATGAAGAAAGCAATAGAAGTTTAGTATTACATATGAAGATTAGCAGAAAAAAATACCGAGTAATTCTCGACGCGTTTTTCTAGAATCAATACTATCTGGTATGAATGTAACATGATATTGATAAAGTAACCATTGTGGTGCAGATAAAATACGAACATAATTTGCAATTAATGGAATCAACTCGCCTGATGTTCCTTGTTTTTCTGATCCCGGTTCACGAAAATTTACACGTGTAGGATCAACACTACGTCTTTGAGAATCATCATGTATCGGTGGTCCACGAGAGCGACCTTCCCGATGTTCACCAATCGACATTCCAGCCATATGTGGTGCTAATTTATCAAGACCACGACCACGAGGAATACTCATTGTACCACCACCACCAATGCGACGTATGGCACTTTGTTGTACTGTCGGTGCCGTTTCGGTTGTCGACCATTCCGATGTTGGTGTGTCACTAGCTGAAGGAACAGTCGGTGTTGGTGCTGACGAAGTTGTAACTGATTCAGTAGGTGTCTGAAAAAAAGAAACGAGGATTAATTAAAAGAAACTATTTAGTTATGAGAAGAAAAAAAACAATTACTTCACTCGTAGGCGCAGTGATACCGGCAGCACCACTTGGTTCACTACTTGGTTCACCTGGTACCACAGGACGACTACGGCCACGACCACGAGCACGACCACGCTCACTCATAATATCTAACGCTAGAGAATAAATAAATAAAATTTATATGGGTCGATCTATTTATATCGAACATAGAAAAGAAGATTAACGTAAGATTCGCGTCTATATGTTCTCTATTTCATTTGTATCTATGCATGTTGTTTAACCCTCGATTGAAAAGAAATATAATATAGTCACAGAGTGATTGTTTACTTTTTATTCTTTTCTTTATCCAAGAGAAGATTTCAAAGCTATAGAAAGAATAAAGAAAATTAACATACAATCGATAGAACAAATAAATAGATTTATTTCTATAGGATTATTTAACGACGCAGATGAAAAACATTTCATAACGTGTTATCAGTCATTAACATTAAACGTCAAAAACAGAAGCTCTGTCATATTCAATGTAATAGATTAAAATAATCTATGATCATAGAAAAATTGTTCTTTATTTTTGTTAAATAAATATAAAAAAATATTTAGAAAATGACAGTAAAATAAAAACGATGATATTAGCTTCAGTATATTGTCATTTCACTTTGACTTTTGTTGTATTGCTTACCAACGAGGACAAATTTTGTAGGCAATATCATTAGACTAAATAAAGAATAGTATAAGTGTTAGTAATTTCAATTCAAAACGTATTGTACATTAAGTAGAAAGCTTTTAAAACGAATTTTTTAATCGTTTAGAATGCGAAATTTTCTTACAGTTTATAAATTTAGTTTTAAGATACGAAATCTATTATCAACTATTCAGATTATGAATAGTATGTTAATCGAAACATATTAAATCGATAGCATCATAGATAAACTAAATTTAAACCAATCATAACTGATCAATTGTTAGAAATGTTTTTGTTTCCAGTAGAAACGCGTGTATACCTTATAGTAGCTTTATTATTAAGTTTATTTCAATAACAAATCGAATTATTGTTGTTGTTGTTTGTATTAATCGTTGTTCAAGATGAAGAACTATCACTGTCACTTGTCGTAATACTACTGAAAATGGTTGACAATCGTTTTCGAGAGACCGATTGCAAACTTGTACTAATAGAATAAGGTTATCAAATGAAAAAGTTTTATTATTTTTTGTACTTCGCCGATGTTCGACTTGTCATTGAATTTAGATCGATCCGTATAAAATCATCTTGATCATTTTGATTTCGATTATATTGTCGTACGACTTTCGTTGTTGATTGTTCGGATTGAGAGCTTGATGTTCTACTGGTCGAACTAGATTTGCTATAGCTTTTACTCTTGGTATTTGTTGATGAACTTGACGAATTCGAAGATGTACTGTTTGTAATTGTTTCAGTACTGTTACTAGACGACGATGAGGTGTCTCGACTATCAGAAGATGAGTCAAATCTATTATTTTTCTTCTTCATATGATTCTGTTTTGGAAATGAAATAGTTCTATTCACCTAAAAGAAATATGTGTGGGCTGCTTAAAGCTATAGTTTGACCAGAAGAAAGAGCCTTTACCGCTTGTTGATTAGCATTAAACCAGAAAAGTCCTGTAGTATTTCGTGCTGTTGCTGGTAACGAATACTGCTTTGCAAGCGTTTTAATAGTTGAAAGACGTTTTGGATAATGATAGTTTGGTGTTTGTACATAGAATTTATGTTGATTAGCATTAAATGAAATTTTCTCTAGTGAACTATGAGCGGCTTTAATTTTTGGTACGCTGCCAACCGTATGTGCACTTTGAATATGCTGTTTTTGTTCGTTGGTATTTTGATATAGTAATGTTGAATCCGGTAGAGATGATAAGGACTTCTCTTTTATATTAGATAAACGACTAATAAATGGTACTGAAATAGCTAATGAGGAGAAAAAAAATCATAATTGTAGCTGTGCTACCTCGCTTACCAGAATCTTTTGATGGGTTTTGCACTTCTGATGAATTGATAGTAGTCGAGATAGACTTTATATCCTTAAAGTCATAGCGTAAGCCTTGTAATGGTAATTGCATTTGGTTATTTTTATTTTCCTGATTGGTACTAATATCTCCCTGAATATTCATGGCTGATGAATGTTTTGCTTGAAAAGAATGTTCCACGTGAATTTCCTTTGCAAGTGAAATCTTAACATGGTCTCCACCACTAATGCTTCGCCTTTTGTTTCTTGATTGAACGTTTTGTATCGGTTGTTTTACAACGTATGTGCTTTGCTTTGATGAATTTCTTTTAAACAAACTACGTAATAATGATGATCGTTTGTTCGTATTCGATGTTAACTTTGTTGATTGTGCAGCATTATTAAATGATGTGATAACATGAGACGATCGTTGTTGAGGAATTAACAGACTCAAATGCGATAGATTATCCTATGAGTACATCAATTCATACTAAGATAAAACCAGATATAGTATATAGCTACATAAGCAAATGACTCTCTATTGTTAGATGATACAAGTTCATCTTCTTCAATACTGAATGAGATTTTACTAAATTCATAAAAAACAAATAGGCTATGTGACAGTATTAAAAAATTACTCTTTCATAACATCGGACGACGATGATTTTGATTCAATTGATGATGTTAGTTGTAAAAATTCAAATGCGTGTGACTTACTCAATTTGTCAGGTGGCTAGAACATAGAGCATGAGAAAGTTATCTACATTTTTTTCACTGATGTTTACTTCAATGATCATATTAGGAAGTGAATATTCTTTGATGTTATCATTAGACGATAGGTCATATGATATTTTATGATTAGGTGTAGCATTGCTGTCAACTGCGGAGTGTTGTTCCCATGGATTTGATCGAGCAGAAAACAATAAATTTTTCATATAGAATTGATTCGAATTCGACATTGAATAATAGAGAAATAAAACAACATCAACGATAGATTTCAAAAAATTATCTCACAATACTGAAAAATAGAGACAGTCATTGTAGTTTAAGAAAATAAAACATTGAAGAGCGCCTTAAGTAACTGACTGAGAACTTTTCCGCTTGAAGAAAACAAGATAACGACATGTGACTACAGTGCTATCTATCATTATTCATGTGTCGTGAAAATTGATCAATGGCAGGTGTGACGGGAGAGATGTCAAAAGATTTCAATCGTTCATATCATGTAACTTAACATATGTTCTTAGTGAATTGATTTACTTCACATTGATCATCCAAGAATTATTATCATACCGTATTTGTTCTCGTTTTCTTATGTGTTCTCAGGTAGGACACTATTGTTAAGAATGTTTACACACTCTGCATCAAAAGTCTACACGGTGCTGTAGTGTAGTATAGTAGATTGATTGAAACATTTTATCTCTTTTAAAATTGTTCCACATTGAAAATCAACTAATTATGAATTATGATGAAGAAAAATTGCAGTATAGAGTTTCTCAAGTTCAATATTTTGCTGAATAAATGACAGCAAGTGCACTAGTGTCATTTCTGAGACAATCTTTCACTAAGTTCTGTAGATTTTTATTGATTTTTCTCTAATATTACTAAATACTTAGTGTTGGTCGAAGACTTATTGGCTACTAAGACAGATTGCTCTTCAAAAGATTACATTATTGCGTAGCGCTACAATTGGTGCTTGAACAAGAGAGCGATTTTCTTTTAGATGTTGCCTTCAAGCTTTAGTCTAAGCGAAATTTCAAATTTTCTCTACTTTCTTATCATAGTTGTTGAATCTGAAATTATCGGATCTATTGCAATGTAAGAAATTTATTTTGCAAATCATGTTATTCATTACGTGAACATAACGTTCGGGCTTTCACACGATTACTATTCGAGCCACTTGTCTGCCGAAACGCAGGTAACGCACGGACATTTTTTCAACTTTGAACGATTGTATCTAGATAATGGTAAAAGGAAAAAGCTTGTAAATTTCAACACATATGTAAGTCGACAAGTTTTATAATACCTGAAAGTTTGAGCCTCAATCGTTGAGCTGTTTAGATTTTATAGGTGAAATACTAGTCGGTAACACACAGACAAAAAAGTCCTTCGTTCTTAGTAGACGCGACAGAAGTGATAAATGCTGCGAACTATGCTATGTTAATGAATATTGTGACAGAGCATTTTGTAGCTCAAAGTCAGAAGTATCTTTTAGTGAAGAGAAACTATAATTAATTTGAAAAATGAGCGAACTATTGACAAAACATGAAGTAACGCACCGACATGAATTTTCATAAAAATTCTCCAAATCAAAAATTTCATTTCATATTGAGAGATATAACTTTAAAACATCAAATTATTAATATTCCTTTTCTATTTCAAGCATCTAGTGCTGATTTTTTTATTTTTCACTAATGCTTATACATATTCTGATCGGACAAAAAACGGTACATTTTTTTGCTTTTAATAAATAAAAATCAGAAAAAACAGTCCATTTTGATGTTGAATCACCATAGATTCGACATTCTATAACATCAG
>OENM01001739.1:17035-27560 GCA_900239745.1 Rotaria magnacalcarata | reverse complement strand
GCTGCACAAGCAGGTCTAGCTATGAACACAGAAAAGACCAAAACACTTGTATTCAGCGATCGAAATATCGAGAAGCAGATGCACATAGGAGGAAATCAAATCGAAAATGTGGAGCAGTTCGAATATCTTGGTAGCCTACTCACGCGGGATAACAACTTTACCGAGGAAATCGAAAGAAGAATAGGCAAAGCAATCGGAGCGATGTTCGCGCTAAAACACATATAGAACAGCAGAAAAATAACCATAAAGAGCAAAATAAAAGTTTTAACTACATGTGTTCTCAGTGTACTGTTATACGCCTCAGAGACATGGNNNCACTGAAAGAAGCCGACAAAAAGAAACTGCTCGCATTTGAAATGAAATGCTACAGACGAATACTTCGAATCAGCTGGCACGACATGATAAAAAACACCGACGTGAGAAAACAGATTGAGAGACAGGAAAACATCATTGACAACATCAAGAGAAGAAAGTTGCGGTTGTTCGGCCACATCTGTCGAATGGATGATGATAGGCTGATAAAACATACCGCATTCTCTCGAATCAATGGTAAATCAAAAAGAGGACGTCCATGTAGAGAATGGCTGGACGATATCATAGAATGGTGTGGACGCAGTGGACAGGACCTGTTCCACCTGGCACAGGATCGGAGACAATGGAAAAACATTATCCGATCAGTGGTTGGCCCCAACGGGCGCTAAGCCCACGGGACATCGTGAATCGTGAATATTCAAAATACGAATGGTATAATTTATTCTGGCCCACCCGTTATTTTAGAGAATTGTAAATAATATAATGTATGTTTTTTGCATGAAATTAAGCTGAAATGTTAAGGATGAGAAAAGTTTTTTTAATATGTCATTTTTTACGAGCTTCACGAACCTCAAGTTTTTCTTTTCCTAGAAGATGACTATGATTGCAAACAGTTTTCATCAATCGATTATCTTAATCAGTATGCACTTTAGCTGCACAATAATTAATAGTCCATATCCAATCTTTATTAGTTGTTGTTGCTTTATTCAACTCCTTTATTTTACTTGTATCAATAGTTAGTCGTCCCTATCAATACTGACTAAAATTGTACACTAGTAAAATTATAAGAAAAAACAATGAAGTATATGTGGTTACAATCACCATATACTTGAGGCATCATTGTTTTTTAGTTTTCCTTTCGGCATTTTTCCTTTCGACATTTTTCCAGCACACCCTTGATTCGGTACAAATATTTTCAATTTATGCGTTGTGTTCAATTAATAGTTTTTATTTACTACCTTTTCTACCATCGACTTTGTTCAGACTGTAAATTTAGTAAATTTATTACCAAAAGTTCAAGCCTTCCTATTATCGAAATTTACATGCGGATGCTTATTCATTCCACTGTTTTCTGTATTGATATGCTATTGTATCGGTTCTTTAGGAGAAGAAAATCACACAATCAATACACTATTTTTTGTTTATATTGAGAAGATATAGAATAGACATAGCTGAACTCTTTGAATCTATCAACGAAGGTCTGTTAAACGGAATGGCAATGATATAGGTTTGGGTATCCTGTTATTTATCTTCATATGTTGCCAGAAAAACGCTTTGTGTCAGTAGTAAATCTCAACCCCATCTATCTTCTTCAACGTACATATTAAATAGCTCAAACAGATAGTGATGAAAAAGCGCTCAGACCAATCTTAATGCGTCCAAACCATGGGAAATAATCCAGCTATTCTAACTTTTGTCTCGGGGCAGAAAGAAACGATAAAAACAACATACTTTGTCAAAATAATGCACTTTTCGTTCACTCGCATTAAAAATTTGCTTGTCACAGTCAGAAAATGTTTTTCGTAATGTATCATATGAGAATCGATGTTCATTTGTTTCATTAGATTCATTATGCAGCACGATTTTATTTTATTTAATATAATTAAATAAAATTTAAAATTTCTAAATGAATAAGAAAGGATATATTTAAATTCTAAATGTTTTTTCGTTTTTCTTTCTTTTTTCAATATTTCGTCCTTGTTTATACGGACATTTACGAGAATTGTTGTTGTTTTGGTTCATCTTGATGTTGTTTATCCACGACCTAGTGTTTGCTTATCATTTCCATCTCCATTTCCATTTCCTGATGTTAACTTGACCGTTTTACATATTCGTCACGTTGAATTTGAATTTCATGTTGCTGTTGTTGTTTCATTCGATTCCATATAATTCTTTTGCTGTTTGTTCATGTAATTCATAATGTATCATATGAGAATCGATGCTCATTTGTTTCAATAGATTGATGATGTAGCACGATTTGATTGGGTGTGGGTGTTGAATCTCCTATACACCCACACCCTCAAGATATCTGGTATAAATTTATGCCAAACGGTCAAGTTAACATCAGGAAATGGAAATGGAGATGGAAATGATAAGCAAACATTAGGTCGTGGATAAACAACATCAAGATGAACCAAAACAACAACAATTCTCGTAAATGTCCGTATAAACAAGGACGAAATATTGAAAAAAGAAAGAAAAACGAAAAAACATTTAGAATTTAAATATATCCTTTCTTATTCATTTAGAAATTTTAAATTTTATTTAATTATATTAAATAAAATAAAATCGTGCTGCATCATCAATCTATTGAAACAAAATGTTTTATTAAATATGCTTAAATTAATAGGATGCCTACGTATGTCACGACGAGGCTCCATATAGACTAATTCAAAACTTCGTTCTCAAATGATTCCAGATAATATCTACAGGATAGATCAAAAATTGAATGAGATGATGGAAATGTCAACAACCTATCAGAGTTCATAATAATTTTGAGTGCGCGTTGATTTCCCTACGAGTCGAGATGTGGTGAAAAACCCATTAAATAAATAGAACTAACTGAAGAATTTCAGTGCTTATTCATGGAGGTTAAAACCAAACTATTTGACTTTCACTCTCGTGGAAAAATATTTAAAGCAATAAATAACTACACAGTGTGACACAATTTCAATCTCTGTCAGCATATATTCCTTTTTTAGATAGCTATACCTATAATGCTGATTGATTGGAAAAAATAATTAAGAAACAACTCTGAAAAGTCAGTGTTTGTTAATTGGATAATGACTGAGCTTTTATGTCAGCTGTATTATTTTCTTGTCATGAGATGAAAGATAAAGCATAAGACACAAAAAATAATAGGAATTTCGTAGAACCTTCATAATATCAAATAATCATTTTGAAAGTATGTATATATAGCGACGAAAAAGTCAAAACAAAAATGTTCTATAGCTTTTGGTTCGACGGTTGCGTAGGCAAGCTTTCACGTTTAGGCATTCCAGCGGCCGATGTTGCCTGGATTAAAGAGTGGTTAACAAATAGACGTGGCTATATAGACATCCAAGGAACTTGTTCCCGATGGTTTCCTATCAAAAGGGGTGGACCACAAGGCTCCAGTCTGACTCCGAGTGTGTTTATTACATATCACTCCGATATGAGTGATGCTTTTCCAATGGCAATGTCATTCTTATTTGCTGACGATGTGACTGCTACAATGGCGGGTCAGATGGGAATAAAATACACCGACCAGTGTATCGACTTAGAAAAAAGACTGGCTTCGTTTTTCGATAATCTGGAATATTACTCGGTCTTGTCGGTACAGCCGATCAATTATAAAAAGACACATGTTATGTGGACAGGTCGTGCTGTCAGTTATCCGAATACAATGCCTATACTTAAATGTGGTGAGCACATTATCAGCTGGACAAACCAATTCAAATATTTAGGATATTGGATCTCTACTAAGCTAGGCTGGTCATCACTTAAAAATTATACGTTGCTAAAAATAAGTCAAAGAACGACGTTAGTGAATATTTGTAAATATGCAGGAGTATCTAGTAATGAGGTTCGTCGAATCTTATTTTCTACGTTTGTATACCCTTTTGTTTGCTTGGTTATTTGCAATAATTCCTTTGTTTACTTTTAGGCAACAAATAGACCTTTCGCATGTGTATTTTACATGTCTGAAAAGAGTATACCGTTGTCTTCAGTGGGAAGATTTTATTTTTAGTATATTATATAATGAATGTTTATTGGATGTCAGATGCTTTAAGTACTGGGAAAAATACCTCGCAGCACTAGGTAAGTCTGAAGATGGACAATTATTACTGGAACAAATTGAACTATGCGCTCACCGGCAAAGCTGGTTGAACGGTCATAGTAAAATAATGTCACTTCGAAAAAATAAGAGACTCATTGGTTGTAACAGTGTATAGGCCATATGTCTGGACTGGTGCTCTAGACACAATATGATCTCATCTGTTCCGGCTATTGACCACAATGACATACATAATTTTATTCACTTCCCAGAAACGTTCTAACCAGAAATATTGGAAATAGTAGATGTGGATGTGTAATAACTTGACACTACCCTCTTTTCACCTATTCTATCATGATATTATTGTATTTGGTGCTTAACCTCATTGATAATGTATTTGCGTGCTACTTTTCTTTATTGTTATTTCACTTTTTCTTTTCTCTTTGATGGCTTCATCTTTTATTTTCTCTCTTCTTTTCTTTTCTTTTCTTTTTTTTTGTTTTTAGTTTTACTGTCTCATGGTATTACTCTCATTGTTTCTCCTTTTATTTTTAAGTTTGTAAACGAAAGAAAACTGTTATTAATGGTGTCCCTATAGGACCTAGGAAGGTCAAAGGGTAATAAAAACGCAAACAAGTAAAAATGGTCTATAGCTAATCTTTTCCAAAGGAGTAATCCGTGTTCCCCACATTGCAACCATAATTAAGCTGTATTATTCAGATTTTGCATCTATATTTGAGTCTAGATGCATTGTAAAAATGAAAAACATATTGCTCTTTTACTATCTTTCCAAATTCAGTTCATAAATATAATATAGTAGCTGATGAAATTTATATAGCGATTTAAACGATGGGTCTATGCGTATCAACAGTTCATAAAAAGACCATGATTATCATTCCATAGGAAGACATAGTTTTGTTAAGGGCTTTGAAAATAGAGGCTGAGTGTTAAGATTTGTCACAAAAGATTTCCTAAGTTTTATTATGAAAGGTTTCAAACTGCTGAAGCTTTCTTTCAATGTTTTTCAAAAAAGGGTTAATCATTATTTACAGATTTATGGATTTTCAATGTCTTCTTATGCTAGAAATTGTTCTCATATTAATTGAGTTAATCTTTGATATAAGTATGCCAGATCTCCTCATTTCTTATGGCTACATCTTGAATGCGATAGAAGGCGCTTGAAGGCGTAAAACTTCGTCATGAGACTCACATTGGCTTAAATAGACTCACTACTTTGTCAAATATCCAGTGTCTAATTAGCGCTCATACCAAGGAGACTTAACAATGAACTGCACCTATTTAAAATGAAATAATGGTGGAGTACACACCTGCTAATCTGGTCTTATCGTTTGGTTTCAATGACGAATAGACTACTTATTAAAGGTCGCTATATTGTACAAAATTGTCTGCTAAAATTATCAAAACCTTTTGTGGAATTGACATAACAGTTGAGCTGTTTGACTTAATTCCAAGTATCTCTCTGATGGACGCCAGTTATTGATTGCAAGGGGTGTGGGTGTTAGCGTGTGGGTAAGAAAGACACCCACACCCACACCCCTGGAGAATCGCTAGGTATCGTGAAAATCTATGCCGGTCTCATTCCTTAAAAAATATTGTGTATTGAGGTGATGTATTAAACGATTCACGTTTCAAATTCTTGATAAGTCGTGGGTTGGCAACGAATCGAACTGTAGTATTAATTTTGTTTCGAGATCGACCACTACCAGATGCCAGTGTTGTTTTGATTGATTGAACATAGTGCAATATCGTAATCAAGCCATATATATCTGATTTGCTTGAGGAGTTTCTCGAGTATTTCGGATACAGTATGAGTAACCCAGGCCAGTATACGTTGGTTTGATGTAGATTGGGTAGCCGTAGTGGATAGATGTGCATCGACTATCAGATCGGTGATGTCAGCTCTACTGTCCAATAATATTTTCATATCATTTGATTTTATTTGGATGGAACCCACATGAAAGTATTCTTTAAAGGCTGGTAGAAGGCCCTGAACTGTTTCAATTGACCATGGCTCTGGTTCCGTAGTTGCTGTCAGATTATTTTGATCAAATAATATTTTGTTTAGTGTTGGTGTGTCGAATACGGTCGTCTCAGCTTTGTACACAAATACAATCCAGTTTGACGCGAGTCCAGTTTGGCATGTGGAAAATTCTTGCATTGGTTCAAATTCACTTGTCGTTTTATTATAAGATGAGTAGCCATTTTCAGTTTTTCTCAGGTAGAAAATATCGTCTTCTTCGAGCACAATTAATATGGTTTGTATGTTGTATTCGAATGCTGGGTGTGAAAAGGATGGTCGAATATGCAATAAACCTGAGTCGTCGATGAAATCAATGGCATTGGGATCAGTACTTCTAGTTTTCAATATTAGAAATCGTGGTATATCATATAACATCACGCGAGCCAGTCCTTGTTCTTTGCACTTTGAGCATTTAATCTCTTCGTACACAAAGCTGTTTATGATGGCATTAACTTCTTCTATGTTGGTTTGCATTTGCCACACATCGTGGAATCTGTCAACAGCATAGGTTTCTAAAATTAAGATAATTTGAAATAATTGTTATAATGAAGGAAGCCTAGTCGTAATTGTGACCGGTTCCAAAATGGTATGGGCTAGGTCAGTGGGGGCGCAGTATTTACAGGATCTTTAGAACTTTTTTTAATCATTCTATTTCAAAGCCAGAGATTTTATTTTCAGTGTTCGTCACGAATAGCCACCTTGTTGTTCAAGTTTCTGTGATTTTCTTCTCAGTCTTTTCTAACGAAAGATTTCGAATTTGAGATGGAGTCATTTTAATTGGTTGAAGAATTTAGCTGAAATAATATTCATGAGAAATACTAGAAATCATTCAAAGTCACCTCTTTTACAGATTGAACAGTCAAATAGTTTAATGGTGACTAAACTCAATGGAATATCTTCGATAATAGGGTGTTTTGCAAAATAATTTGCAGCACCGTTCAAAGATAAATTCGGTGGTAATGTTTTAGTCGTTACTGCAAAATTAGTAAATATATTCCATAATGAAATTGAAAAGATGTCGATTTCTGACGAGTGTGTAAAATCAGCTAACTTCACTGGTTCATCTTTAAGTTGATCATCAAAAACAGTTGAAGCTCTAACAATTGTTATATTCATATCGTTCAGACAATATCAATCTCCTTTGTGTTGAGCGAAGGTCATATAATATCCATCACCATCTTCGCCATGAAATACAATAAAAGGTTGTAACGTATAGCGTGAGTACGATCGAGTGCACGCTACATTACGAGAAATAATCTGAGCGAAATCCACATGTGTTGTTAGTTTAGGGCTATGCTGACCCATCGCAACGTTTGGTTCGAAACGAATGAACAGATCCTTGGGGCAATTCATAATCGATAACGAAGTATCATACTGGCCCTGCTTAACACACGTAGGGCATACGTTCATCTTTAATGTAGGACCAAACAAATCTGCCACAATATTGTCTAATGTGTCTTCTTTAGTTGTTTGATGCACAAGAAGATAGTTCCAATTTTGTCGAGCAACACTGCTCACTGATTTACATGAAGAGCATTCAATAGAAATATCGATGACATATTGTAGGTCAATATTGCAGTGAAGAAGAGTAGGTACTATTGCTGATTGGAAAAAGTCAAATACACAATTATTTTTGCCAGGACTAATTTTAATACCCGCCCAACGAAGATAGCCGATATTATCTCGAATGTCGCTTTGCTCTACAGTTGTTCTTCTTACTTCGTTCACAGACTGGTTTTTGTTAACCAAGCAATTCAGCATGTTCCCTAAAATCATCACTCTCGAAGATGCTAAACCAACTTCCACAGAACTAAATCGCCGAATCACTTCAACTATATGACCAGATGCAAGTATCATTTGTAAGACACTGTTCAACCAACAGTTATTAGATGTAATTTCGAATTTAAAAAATTGTGTGAGTTGGCCAGCATCTGCAACAAATAAATTTATAGATACAAACAAAATGAAAAACTTTACTTGATGTACAAAAAAAATACTCTCACCAAACAAAGAAGCTCTTCAGTAGCTATGGTTCATATTATTATTTTGTCTATGAGTTGATTTCTAACTTTTCTACTTTTTAATTATCTTGTAACTTCCAGCTACTATTAAACTTCTACTTATTTTCGAAATAGTTACCTAACGGGTGTGGCAGAATAAATGGCGGTCTTAGTATTTCCTCAATAACTTTTTCATTTTTCATTTTCTAGGCTTGGACTTTTTTCCAAAGGATCCGCCATTCAATTCTCTACGAGTTCCGTATGAAACATTTTTCTGTACAAAGCGAAACAGAAATATGAAAATAAGAATACTCAACACGTTCGAAAGAACCAACTTTCTAAGTAACCTTTAAACTAAACTTCAGAACATTTTTTCCAGTATCACAAACAAAGAAGCAAAAGCCAAAATGTTCTTGAGCACTTTCGAAGCTGCTCTTTCTCGTTGTGTACGTCGTAGCTCGTTCAAAGTAAATTGAAGATCGAAAAATCTGACTTTTTAAAATTCTATTCAAAATGGCTCAAATCTGAAAATTTTCGCCAGCGAAATCGAAGAAGTGAATTTTAGGTCAAGTTTCGTCTCTGAATCTGATGNAGTAGTCATTTGCCATCAAAATGAAGAAAATCTGAATCAAAAAGATGCTATTTTGACCTATTTATCTATCTTTCCCCAAGAGCTCCCAAAACTGTAGAGAGAAACGGTTAAATTATCGAAACTCTCAAAAAAACAAGACTATTTATATACATTGCAAGGATGCGTACAAAATTTTCAAATTATTATCAATTAACAGAACTTTTCAAGGGGTACAAAATGCATATACTGCTTTATTTTTGTGATCACTAGCCAATGAAAACAATCTGAAACAATGATTTTTCAACTTTGAAAGTGCACCCTTTTGGACATGTTGAGTATTCTTATTTTCATATTTCTGTTTCGCTTTGTACAGAAACATGTTTCATACGAAACTTGTAGAGAATTGAATGGGGGACCCTTTGGAAAATATCCAAGCCTAGAAAATGAAAAACGCAAAAGTTATTGAGGAAATACTGAGACCGCCATTTATTCTGCCGCACCCATTAAATTAGCATCATCATTTCGACCTAATAGCTTAGTATTCATCATGGCAACAAGATTCGTTGGAGGTTTCTTCGAAGTATATACACCAGTAGTTTTTCGTGTCTGGTTACGCTTATTCCATTGTTCTTCTGCTAATTTCTGCTTCTTAGCAGGAACTAATCGACTTTTTCCATTTTTGATCAATATGTAATTGGCAAATTGAATTTCTACTGCTTCAATTGTTTCACCAAGCCTGTTTTGCCACTTCATCGATTCTTGAGTAAATCTTCTTACTGAGAATGGCTTCTTTTAAGACCCGCATTTGAGACTCAGATGCACCTGTTGTTCGACCCAAATGACATGAACATGGTGGAACGGTCGAGTTTAATGAATATCCATATCGTTGGCCAAAGTTACCTAGAAGAAGATTGCTCCAAATAGGAGCTGTCGGCGTATATAATTTGAGAATGTGATTTAAATATGAGACAGAAAATAATGAACTATTTGGTAAATCTTCCCATTCTGGGTCATCATAGACGTTTAATAAATCCTTACATTGTTGCTTAATCGTGCTGAATAGTTCTTTAAATAAGGATTGCACATGGAAAATACTTTCTTCTTCGGATCCAATATCATGTGTAATATTGTCATCTTTTTAAATAAAGGTGATAACAGTGTGAGTTTGCTAAATAATCTGAAGGATTTAGGTGTGAACGTAAACAATAGATGATATTACTATTCACACCCTACATCAAACTTCGACATAATATTACTTACATCAGTCTCAATAGCGTTTGTGATGTGGCCTTTCGCTGTTACCGATACGTTTTGAAGGACAAAATTCTTTTTTTCTGGATCTCCATTCATCTGATCAGCCAATTTCGATAATACTGATAATGACATTTTGAATTGATCATTCTGACTTGGACTCATAATTACAATACATATATTTCGCCAAATAATGATAATTTCATCCAGTTTATTACAATTAACAAGTAACGCCATTAACCACATACCAAATGGAATCTGAAGGAAAAAAGGTAAAAAACGTTAAATTTATTTCCTCGTTGAATTATGGATATGTTACCTGTTTCTTCCCTAAATCTTTCGATGCATTGTTTCTTACGTTCTTCATGGAATGACCAAGACAGCCGTGTACAATTGTTATTTCCAAATCACGTTTAGTAGCAGTTCGTTGTAGAACACGCCAACATCGTTCAATATAACGATCCATAGTTTCATCTTGATTAAAGATTTGAATACCAGCAAGCAGAAAAAAAGAAGCACGATCACTATGAATAACCGGTGACTTAGGAAAAGGATAGGAAAAACCGTAAACTTGTTTACATTTTTCGATAAAA
>OENM01001739.1:0-16446 GCA_900239745.1 Rotaria magnacalcarata | reverse complement strand
CGTTTTGGGTTCTCTATATTGTAACTATTATTATCATCATCAGTAGCAACAGCAGTTGTAATTTTGTTTTTCTGATTCTTCTGATGTTGCTTTTTGTGTTGGCCTTGTTGAAGTTTCTTCAATTTATCCATATCACTCTGAGAAATAATACTTGCCTTATTTCTCTCAATTTGTTGAATTTCATTGACATCAAAAGTAAAATCCAATGAATTAGCATTTTGATCATTCAAGTATGTGAGTACATTTTTTTGTTCATCACTAATGATCGTATGATCAGGTACTTTCGAAGGACTTAATATATTCTAAATGATAAAATACATCTTTTACTCAAAATCAATTAGAAACATGTTAATATACAAAAATATTTTAAAAAAGTAGCACAAGAATGTAAAACAAATTTTCTACTTATCCTACTTAAAATAGAACGACTGATTCAATAATTGAATCTCCTAAGATATGATAGCACTCGGTCTTGAATTTATCTACCTGAGTATTCTATACAAAGCACTTTTAACCGAGATCACTATTGAGTTTTTTGAGAAAATTATAGAAATATTTATGCCAACAAACAAATCCTCAAACTGAAATTTCTCGCTTTAGCGTGATTTAGCAAACGGACTGCAGCATTCAGCTTGCTAGTGGTTGTGGATGTTGAATCAACATCCCTAATTTTCGGCGTAGTTAAAGACGATAACTATATGAAAAAGTTGTTTTAGTAAATAATTATTCGTAACAGGAGTTACTGAGGATGTAGGCGAGACAAATAGGAGAGGTGGTGTTTGAACAAGTGATATTGGTGTAGATTTGTCGTGACTAATGTTATTTAGTATTGCTGTCTCTTCAGTCTAGATCACAACAAGACAAAGTGAATGTATTAAGAATATGAAATACTTACCTGTAAATCTCGACTATCAATTGTTGCTCGGCCTGTAAACAGGTTATGCAGATAATCACCTTCACTCTTTTCACTATTTGAGCTTTGTCCCTGGATCTGAAGATTTAAGAAATATATATAAGAATTTTATGTTAAACTTACCTCAGTTGATGAATGGTTATTTAAAGAGTTTTTCTTCTGTATGCATGTACTATCATATGACTCTACACACTGGCATAGAACTTGAATAGCAACCACCTCACTGGAACAAGTTGTTGAATTATGATCATGAGTATATATTAGAAAAAAATTGTTTTGGTGCTGCTGTAAAATTTCATTTATTTGTTTCATGAAATCTTTCTCTTTTCCCTTTCTTTCAATTGATGGTGAACACTAAGATAATAATGAAACAAAAATAAATTATATATTATATTTCAATACCTAAGAAAAGTCTAAACTCATGTTTTATTCTCATGAAATAGATGCAAAAGCGTTTTTTACTCATATGTTTTTTTATTAATATAATTTACTCTACTAAATATAAAATCAGAAATAATTATTCTTGGTCGGATTATATGAAAACGAATAAATAATCTCTTTCTTTACTCATCTAACAACTTACAATCTAAAACAATACCATTCTTTGCATCAATATAAGGTAGTTAGAGCACTTAGTTTCACTATACAATTATTATCACGATTCGTTTCAATATTATTCTAGTTTGAACACTAACTCGTTTCTTTGGAAAAAAAAACTTATACTTTGATTCATTAGTATCGCATTAGTTTTTATGAGGCATTTTATGTAGCATCATTTTTCTGTTTATTTTTTGTTATCTTTCAAGTCCACTTATCATGTTTGCCTCTTAATCCATATACTTATATAACTTATTCTCGGTTACTTTGTCACCACCTGTCTGCATACTGATCGTGTAATTAACATCGCTATTTATGAACAGATTTTAGATAATGATAAAATATGTCTGTTTATGATAGATAGCTATAAGCCTTTCCTCAATTTACTTACAGATATTTCTTTNTTTTCACGATCAGCTCCAGTAATTGAATGAACATTTGAATTCAACTTAGTAAATCGAGTATAATCAGAACGTGTATCCACTCCAGTTTCTCGTAACTATTACATCGAAAAAAAATATAATAACATGCCAAGATAGACTAAAATCATTCGAAACTTCAAATTTAAACTATATGCTATCTTACCTGATCAAAACCAACAATGTTAGTTGAATCAATACCAGTATCATTCGATTGGTGCACATCCTATCATCATACAAAAGACGAATGTGAAAGTCGCATCTATCACCTTGAAACATGTACCGGCATGAAATCAGGAATATTCGAATGTAATGAATATCCCTTTCACTTCCAGAAGTCATAACAAGCATGGCGATTTTCTATGTTGTCTGCTTTACCCATTCGTGAACAAATACGGCTCCATATATCAGCGGATGGTTTCGAGCTGTTCAATAAAGCAACATCATCAATACCAATTTCACGGAGTGCTTTTTCAAACGGCTTTTCATTGATTCTAGCTGTACGTGGCATAATCAGATATATCTGAAATAAGCATCAATCAACTTCATCACAAAGGTAATCGAACCACAGCCACTATAAAAATTCTAAACTCTAAAGTAAACAACATGCCTGAATCTAAACAATCAGCTCTATTCAATAACAATTGAATTAATGAAAAACACTGTACAGGAATGAATCAACCAGTTCCGAACAGATTAATTCTCCATCAATTCGTTTGTACATACTCAACTATCTCATTGCCTGTTGAACGTTCCGTTGATAAAATAGAATGAAAGTTGCTCAGTAAATTCGAACCAGTGCTACACTGTAAATAAAAACCATATATTTATATACCCAAAAAGGGTTTATTACTTTTGTTCCATTCAGACAAGCGCCTTAAAAAATGCGTTAACAATCTTTCAGAAAAGGAATCCAAAAACAAATGAGTACACCATGATTCTTTTTCGTTTGTATTAACAATGCGTACCACAGCGTATTTTTTGTAATTTATCAGCCAGGTTAAAATTAACGTTTTGGAACTTACTGCATTGTCCTACACTGAAAAAAACTAGATGGTATTCAAGTTTCACTCGAATACGAAATGCGATGCGAAGCTCGAATCGGATCTTTACGAAGAATCTACAATTCAGAGAAATCTTGAACACCTTTTATGTCGAAATAATGAAATTCATCACTGAGAAAACTCCATTCTTACATAACGATACATTCTTAAAGATCGATTTCGATTGATCGACTAATTATCTGTATGATTCATTATCTTAAATCAGCTGTGAATGAATAGACCATAGTTGTTAACATATGTTAATGACGTCATTTTAATTATCGTAAACTTAGAAAGCACAAATTTCTTTCATTTTCGTCATTTTGGAACCACATTTGTGACTGAATGGAACTTCAGATTGAAGTTGAGAAAATAGATGTCAAAAGTTCTATCTTGATACTCTCATCTACAGTTTCAATCAGTTTTCTATGATTTATGGTTCTCGAGATCATCACGTCACAAAACAACGAGATGTGATGCGTACGTCAAGTAAGTAAAAAAAAAACTCGCGACGGACTACAGAAATGCTTCTGCTTCGCATCGCATTAATAAAGGTGCTGTACTGAACCTTTAAGGTTTGGTGGTACCTTATTAAACCCTTAGAGTTATGGTATGGACCTGCGACACCTTTTGTAGGTTTAGTATTAGAAAAAGTTCGGTGCGATCGTTTTATAAAGTTCTGAAGTGACAAATGTTTCGTACCATACTTTTGTGAAAGTCAAAGTTGAGTCAAGTTTCGTATGAAACCCTTGCACGCTTCGTAATATACCTCTCATAGGTGTGACGATATTTGATACAAGAGATGCTTGCGCTGATTGAACTACGCTTTATTTAGCTTCTTCATATCACAAATCGCATCGTTTTCATCCACGACATACTATTATATACGCAGCCAAGAGAGAGAGAGAGAGAGAGAGGGAAAAGATACCACAAGAGAAACGATAGACATAACAAAAGAAAGATGAGAATAACAGGAAAGATAATCATGGAAGATGATATATGTGTTCCGGTCAACAGAATAAGCAACAAGCTAATGTTCGTTATAAACACATGAACGACAATGTATATGTTAAAGAGGAAAAGTCAGAAGACAAAGAGTGATGTATGAGCACTCTCATCATAGAACGTCACAATAGGTTCCTCCAACTGAAAAATTGCAGTGCTTTTCTTTTAAGTTCACCATCACACTGCTCCCTGATGTACGCTTACCCTTAAAACTATCAATATCAGCTATCCATTATAGACTTTTCAAATTCAATGTTTATATGAATGTATATTTAGAGTCAATGTCATTGGTTTTTTGCACGTTGTCCAACGGAACTATTTGCCAGGTAATTCCATCTTTTGAATGACAATTTTTATTTTTCTGTTTTAGATTACCCAATTAAAACATTTGTCTCAAGTTGCATTCAATACTCACATCGCTCTTCAAATCTTTGAGGTGAACAAATAGGACAATTTTACTTACAACAATTATATTTGTTTCTTCTTCTGGCATGGATTACTAGAATTTATATTTGAAGTTATATTTTATATTGAAAGGTTTAAAGTTCTTTCAAGTCATTCCATTCAACATTATTTCAGGTAATTCTACATTTAACACTATAACTATATATTTGTTTTATATTATTAGATAAAAATACTCGCTTCAGGTTTCATTCAACTTTCAAAATGCTTCTTTCGTCCAAGTCATTCACCTTAACAATATTTCGGGTCAATCTATATTTGGGATTACTGTATATCCTTCTTTCCTCTATTGTAAATTATTAGACAGAAATACTCTTCTCAATCTAAGTGTAAATCTGGAAACGCTTTGTATCGTTCAACTTGCAGAACTGAAGAGTATTTCAGGTAACTCAGCATTTTACATAATAACTTTCTTTTCTTTGTTGTAGCATGTTATATATAAACGTTCGCTTCAAGCTAAATTTAACTTCGAAAATTCTTTTCTTCGCACAAATCACTATGCAACCGAGTGGTATTTCAAGTCATTCTACATTGAACAACATAAGCGCTTTTTCATTGTTGTAGATTATTAATTGGAAATATTTACTTATAGCTAGCCTCCACATATGTTTTTTTTCATTCAGATTGTCCAACTAAACAATTTGGCAAATAATTTCAACGCGAAAGCTACGATCATTTTTTTCTATTGCATGATTATTAAACCGAAGTATTGATATCGATATGGATGTTATATTTAAACTTTGGCTCGGTTCGGATTATTCAAGTCAATAGTCTGGTTATGGTCTAGTGTTTTTAATAGTTGGCAAGTCTGGCTAATTCATTGAAATATCTTCTATTTGTGTCTTATGTAAAGCCAATGAAGTAAGGTTGTTCGTTTGGTATCTTCCCGTTACATTTTGAACATCTCATCGTGCCTTCCCTAGAGCCTTAATCTCTGAAGCTAAGATTAGGCAACTAGAAAGCACACTTTGAACCCGTTTCGGACGGTAATTCTGGGAGAGTCGGTCTTAATTAGGGTGAATTTGTAATAATAGGAAGAGTTTGCGATGATACTCATGCAACTCTGACGTTTTGTGAAACACGATCTGAAAGGAGTGTTGAAGTATATAGGGTAGAAATTTGGACCCATCCCCACACAGACCGCGACAGAGAAATTAGTTAGTTAGTTAGCTAATTAGCTAATTTGTCGATTAATTTGTCACTTAATTAATTAATTTCTCTGTAACTGTCTGTGATGGTTTCTAATTTCTCTGTCCCGCTCTGTGATGGTCTCTGAACTCCCTCTAACTGTCTGTGATGGTCTCTACCGACTCCACGCATCAGAATACAGATTGTGACCGAAAGACTGTATATATGATTACAGACTGTGACCGAAAGGCTGTATACATGATTACAGACAGTGGTGGAAAAGCTATAAAGACTCACAGGTCGTAGTAGACTGGTTTTAGAAAAGGGGTTTCATCGTGTTTCACATTTTAATCCCATAGGGATTGCGCTAACAGCCTTTAACTTTGCGTATCGAGTTCTGTAAAGCAGAACTGACATTATAACGGTCTGTCTGACCATCGGAAAATATGAAATTCAAGATGAGTTGACCTGTTTATATTATCTTGAAATAGAGTGGTAAACTAATTGAGAACAGCATATTGACCCCGTTTATTCCTTTTCTGTTTAAGGAATATATTTGATAATATGAGTTTTTGGAGTTTCATGACCGACATAAAGATTTCTGACGCAAGAAAAGGATAACTTGGGTCAGTAGTGCTGCTCTCAACCAAACTCCTATTCTACTTTAGTATAATGTAAAAGGCAAAACAGATTTGAATTTCATATTTTCCGATGACTTAGGACGCCGGCTTGATGACAGCTCTATTGTTAAATTGGTATTGCGGAACTTAATCTGCGAAACCTAATTTTAAGTTTGTCTATTGGAATAAGTTTCATACTAAACCAGTTTCGTATGATACTTAAAAAGGTTTAGAATTTGTTTCAAAATTCGGAACCTTTTTAAGTTCGGTACCTTTTTTGTTTTCAGTGTAGCTCTTTCCCATGTATAGTATCGACGAATCTAAATGGAAAAAAAGGAAATAGCTATTTATAAAATATTTTTATCCTTACATTATTTGTTTGATATTGAACTGAAGGTAGAAAAATATAAGATTTATAAAGACGTATGTGAAACGATATATTCACTTTGAATACATTGTATCAATGAACCGAAATAAAAAGAAGGAAATAATCACAGAGAAAGTTTTAATACTTCCGTTTTCATTTTGAATTTTTATTGGAAGTAAATAAAAGAAAGGATATAAATATATAAGTAAATCACCCTTGTTTTCCATTAGCTGTGGCGACTGATCTAAATTAAAGACAATCTGAAGTTATTTTTGAAATTTTATTACTAGCATTATGTTGAGCTTATTTTCAACCAAGTAAAGAAAGAATATAAATATATTGAAGTAAAATACCAACTTCAATTTGTTCTTTTGGATGGATGTAAAAACAAACTTTTTTCTGAATACCACTGCGAGTTTGGAGTAAATCCGCAATTATTACCATAATATCTTTCCGATTGATGTAACTCAAATTTTTTCTATGAAGTTGCTCACGTGAATCCGTCTGATTTTGATTTTTAAACCATGTGCGCATTGAATTTTAGCTCAAACCGATTCAAAATTTACTAGCGAAACTAGCGCCTCTATATCATAACGTTATGTTTTACGAAACAGGTACGAAATAAAAAGTGGACCTATGCATGAATGGCTGCATTGTGAGAAAATGATTGGAATAACATGTTTATTATATTAAATTATTTGAAGTGCCCTGTGAGAAATTTTCATGATATATATATATATATATATATATCAGTTGAAAAAGTGTGATCCTTGGAACGAAGAACAAAAAAGAACGTTTTTAATGATGGAGTAGAACAATAAATCCCTCACCGTAGAATAAAATACCCTGTTTAAGAAATTAATAAACCCTTTTTTCGAAACCGCATATTAAAATACCCTTGGAGATAAAATCATATACCCTTCTCCTTAAATTTCAAATTAATAAACCCTTTTTTTTCTTGTATCATCTTTTCTTCATATACCCTTAAAGGGTTTATTATTCTACTCTTTTTTTATTTACAGTGTAGTACATAAGTGAATAGCTTGGATAAAACAATAGTATCAGTTTTTTTGACAGTTTCTATGGGTGGGCCCAGGTGGATCCCACGACAGTAACGAAGTTTCAAAATGAGATCGGCGACTATGGGCTAATCCATTTTTGATTATTCATTGCCTGTCTGCGATTACCATTATAGTTTCTTTCTATAGCTGAACACATACTATTTCGTGTAGTAATCTTCAAATATTCATGTTGTCACGATATATTCGAAAATTTTAATAAAATAACACAATCACAACGATAAACTAATCAAAATGCATGGGCATTCAACAATCCATAAAGTGACTGAAGCATCAATTCGAGTTCACTCATATCAACAACGAATAATCTATATTTTGTACTGTGCTACGTTTAATACTGATTATTCTATATATCTTTTCAATTTATCCTTGAAAAATCACCACTTTCGTTTGAGAATTTATTGAATACATTGACTTTCATTGCACAATATTGGCCTATTGGTAAATCTAGTTAAATTAAATTGAAGCACTATCTTTTAGACATCCTACTGTAGTTGTTCAAGATCGAAATGAAACACGTTCAATTGAAATGCTCGATTTTTATTAGTCCAATAGCTTTTCTCCTAACGAATGCTATAAAATGGAATTTATTCTTTACTAGATCTTCATTTTCAATGGATGATATTCATTTCATTATATAGATTTCGATTTTCTATACTAATTCAAATTGTCTGCCGGAGTGTTTTTTAATCTCTTCGTAATAACAACAAAAAAATCATGCTTATCTCCCATCAGTTTTAATATCATTAATATTTATATTGATGTAGAGAATAAAACAAAATATATCACCGACGTAAAAATATCGACAACAAGATAGGATTACTTATCAGTTAATATCGAAATATACTTATTTTTAATGTGTATTTGCAAGTTATATTACTTCATATTTATAATTGTTGGTAATTGTTTTTTTTCTAACACAGGACGCTTATCAGAACCAATCAAGTGTGACTGTTTTTGTTTAACGGTGTTTTGTTTACATTAATACATACCCTATTATGTACAACACGTTCTTGTTGTATGCTTGTTTCATTGTTTTCTTTGTCTTTTTTTGTCAATGCAAAATAAAACCAAACGGTAGGCATTTTATCATTTTTATTATCGATTTGAGATGAGTAGGAGAGAGTATAACTATATCAGGTTTTTCAAATGTAAAGCTTTGAGTTCATTTTATGACGTGATAATGTTGGTGTGGGCGATCAGGACTAGAAGAACTAGAAACGAACCCACACCCGTGAAGAAAGACTTCAGTGTGCCAAGAAGTACGTCCCGCGTAAAGGACTAGACTATATATGGGTTATATGAACCGTCAGACGTCCACGTGTAAGTCATAGAGCTGATGAACATACTACAGTGATGTAATTAAATTTACATCACTAATATTCATCCTTGCATATGACAACACATAATTGTTCACTAAACAGTACGTAATCTTTCTGTGTATCTTTTCTCTCTCAATAACTTTTGTCTCTATGTATCTCCTTCTCTCTCTNATGTGAAATAGTCAGCAGTAGTACACTGAACAACAAATGGTACGCTACCGAACCAAAAAGAGTACGTGGGACGAAAAAATGTTTCGTACATGCTACGGAACCTAAAAGGATTTCGATTTCGTTGCAATTATCTGAACCATTTCGGGTTCGCTAAAAACCACTTCGAAAAACTTGAAAAAGTGCCCTGAGTCAATGACAATCAATTTTAGTCACCCAAAGTTTTGCACAAAACCTTTTGAGGGTTTCATATTGTCTTCCTAAATGGTTCGGTAGGCTGCAAAAGAATTTGTATAATTACTGAACCATTCATACGAAACCCTCAAAAGGTTTTGTACAAAACTTTGGGTGACTAAAATTGATTGTCATTGACTCAGGGCACTTTTTCAAGTTTTTCGAAGTGGCTTTTAGCGAACGCGAAATGGTTCAGATAATTGCAACGAAATCGAAATCCTTTTAGGTTTCGTAGCATGTACGAAACCTTTTTTCGTCCCGCGTACTCTTTTTGGTTCGGTAGCGTACCATTTTTGTTTCAGTGTATAGCAGTAGTATTAGACTAGTGTTATAAGTCAGTTAAGTTGAGGGCAGTATTATAGCAGTTGAGTCGAGTTGAGTTCTAAACAAGTCAAGTTAGAAGAAGGTTGTGCTTTGTAATACGTAAGGTTGTATTCAGTTGTATTAAAAGACAACACATAGAACTCATTTTTTGGACAAGAATAAACTTATTGTGTGTAATTGTTGTTAATATTATACACACAGTGGCTAATATATATAGCTGATACTGATCCACATTTTGTTGTCCATCATCCTATCAGGATATATGCGCAATTCCATATATCTCGATAGCTATTTGAAGAATATTTATGCCACATAAATATTTTTCCGTTACATTCGGTAACGTAGATCAAATGATATTCGTCAAGCTAGAAGGTTAATTGCAGAAAGAAAATTAGAATAAATTTACATTAAATCAAAAGGTGAAAATGTGCAACTTGAAATTGTAAGAATTTTACTGTCCTATTCAGCTGATGCAACTTTATCAATCAAACAGAAATATTAAAAGATAAATGACTTACTCTTTAAGATGGATTTAACAAATTGATTGACTCACTTTCGAATGTTATTTGAAAACAAAAAAAGACAACCAATTCGCTTGCTAATTCAAAACGAGTAAGCAAAAGGATTACCCTAGCTTCGTTTTTCTATTTGAAAAAGAAATGAGGAAACTAAATTTGTGTGCTAGAAACGAATTAGTCAAGTTTCAGATTGATATAAATAATGATTATTTGGTAAAGTAAACATTGCAAGAAAGAAATTTGAATAAATTCAAAATTGAAAAAGAAATTCAGAAAACAAATCAGATATATTTGAAACGGACAAGCACATGCAATGAGAGCCTTTATTACACATCTAAAATTGAAAAAGATTAATTTATATTAAATTAAATAGTGTTAAAATTTTGGAAACTTAAATCGTTTACATACATTAAAAAACAAAAATAAATCGAGAAAAAGCCTTGGAATATAATCACCATATGACTTATAAATCTAAAATAGATCTTTCAAATCTAAACTAAAAAACAAACTAAACTATGAGAAGAATATACCTAATCAATTTACTATAAAAAGAAATAAAGTTTTATCATCGTAAAAAATAAAAATAATGAATCCGATTGATTATTAAATATTTTAACGACAATAAAGTTCAATTTTAACTGGCATTAAAACTATGTATTAGTAATTCAGAAAAATATTTAATTAATCAAAAGCATAGAATTTCTCTTATTTTAATAAGCTATAAATGATCTTTTACACATTTCTTAATTTAAAACAAAATACAGACAAGTTTCAGCTCGACTTTTTTTACATTATCGATATAAAATATTATTTTTCAAAAAATGTTTCATATATATTTTTGATCTTGCAATCAAATAAATATGAATTTTGATATTTAAATGTTGGTTTTCTTTAAAAAGACATTAGTTCGATTCAATTTTTTTTAATGAACTGTCTTTCCATACTGATATTTAATTAGAATTAATATCTATCGCAGATTGTTGATTTCTATCTTTATTTTTGTATACTAAAATAGTAGTTTATGTTTGAAAACAATATTGAATGCATCTAATCGTAGTAGAAAGTGGTTGTTAATTAGTGTAATAGTAAAAATATATCATACAGTCGTAGCTATAGGCTATAATAATAAAAACAATAGATTTTGAAAATTAATTAAAGATTAAATCTTAATTATAATGATTTCGAATTAGTGAAACTAAATTTTAATTGCTGATGTCAGTAGTGGTGAACATAAGCTATCGACTTGTACCAAAATTTTATGTCTGTAATGGGGAGGGGATGGGGTACAGGGAGCCGCAAAAACCTTGCACTTCAACTTACACTCACTATTTTCTTCACAAATATATGTGAGTTCCGCAAAATTGTTTATCCTTATGTTTGTAAGTAATAAAATTCAGTAATGTATTTATCTTTCTTTCATGAATTGAAGAGTTTCATATCGAGTCATTTTATTATAGAGCACAATAAAGATAAGCCAAAAATTCTATTTGAAAAAGCACTTGTGAAATTTCGATAAAATGAAATAGCTGGAAATAAAAGTATCCTATTAGAAGGATTTATTTGTTTGTCTAAGAAATAAACGATGAAGTGGTCAACAACTTTACGATTTTAATCTATCATCTTCCCTCCTTAAGTATTCAGAAGTACTGTGGAAGGACACATAGTTCTGATCAAAACTAAATACGTATTTCCAATAAAACATCTGCAGATAGCAATCGATTATCATAGGCCTACTGCTTTACATGATTAATCTGTTAAATCAAGTCAAATTTAATTATATTTTAATGACAGTGATGCAGTTTGAACGCTAAACTCTCGTTTGGCTACGACACAGAATGATGAATATTTGCTGATTTGTTTTTGAGAATAAACTAAACACGTTTATCCCATATCAGTATTATAAGTAGAAATGTCAGAAATGTTGCAGGTTGGACGCGCTAAAGCACTCCAAGTCGCATAGCTTGTAGGCATTCACGGACGCTGTAAGCGTTTAAAAGCATGGATACATGGGCGATAAAAGCAATATCACTGAATTATTCTTATTTCANATATTAGATAGTTTTTCGTACAGCATCTACTAATCAGGCCTTTATTATAAACTTAGACCAGTTAGCGTGATTCTAAACCGCTGCACACAGAAATAACGAAACAAGATAGTCAATGTCGATTGGAAACTGGAAAAGATATTTGTGAAAAATTATCCTTCTTAAAATGTATCTCATGAAGAACTATTTATATACATACCCTAGTGAAAGTACTCGTTCAGCGAGTACGACTTTGGAACATGACTTCTCAGATTACTCGAGTGAGTACTCGAGGTAGTACTCATCGTCGTTTTTCCTAACGCATTCAGCAAAACATCTATGCACTAAGGTGCATGAAAATAAAACAACATTGCGTAATTAAGAACAACTATATAATGAAACGAAAATTATGAAAGAACTCTTTAAATATATTATCAATTGTATCCTCTGTCTCTAGTGATGAGCCACTCATGTGGCTTAATCAATTGGCTACTGAAATAATAGAAAAACAAATTCATTTCATTTCAGCTATTCACCTCTGCAGTAAGAGCAAAATACTTATTTGAAAATACAAAATTATTTGTTAAATTCTAAAGCTTCAATCAAAGATGAAATATCGTTTTAGATAAAATTTAATGTTTTTTTTTGAAAACTAATGAAAAAAAAGTTGAGTGAGGAAAGATGTTCAGAGACATGAAATTCAATACTCTGATGATACATCTATCATACAGAAGACAGTGCATACATTTTTTTATTTAGTTTTTCTCGGATTCTGTTGATAAATGGTTTATCTCTATATCCAAACTAAAAAGCATTTTAAGGGTGCGTGTGTGTGTGTGTTCGCTTCAATGAGGCGAGTCAAATACTTATTTTTACCCGGCTTTATTGTCTTTTATGAGTTTATTTCTTCACATGTCTTTTGTGAAACATCTGGATGCATATGAAGATTTTATGAACGAAATACATATCATTTCATAATTGAACGATTGTATTACTACGTAGTAATTCTAAACAATACAGCTACGCTACACAACCCTTTCAAATTTCTGTAGAACCTAGAAGGATTGGGTACTGTGCCTTTTTTTAGAGAGTGGGTGCTTTGTCACAGGCTCGCCCACTTTTACATCGATCTTCTGCAAGCAAAATTTAACCATGCTAGTTCTGTAGTCCTTGTTGAGTTATGTAGGAAATCATGCACTAATTCCTACATGTTGGGCCCAAAATCCAATTTTCCAGAAATCCGGTCCCGTAAACCAGAAAGTTTCATTTTTTTCCGAATATGGCATGAAAGTCCTAATTAGAGCATTGAATAGAGCATAAAAATTTGTCTCCATGCAATAATTTTTGGGAGTGCGCAGATAAATTCCGAAGTGCTAGGCTGCCTGGAAACCCAGAAAAATGCGTTTTTTGCTCAAATCGAATACTCTAGAAAACCTACATGCGAACCTAGACACCATGATTTATTTGAGCCAAAATGAAGCTTAAGCAATGCTAGTTCCAAATAGTTGGATCAAACTTCGAAAAACCAGGATTTCTGAAAGCCCCGTGTTAGACCTTCATTTTCTGGAGAATTACAAGTCAGAATTCGTTCAGATTTTTTTCCGGGCATCCTTCGGTAAGTACGACCTCTGCCAAGAATATTAGTTGCCCAATCCTGAAATTTCAAAACTAATGTTGACTAGAATTTCTTAAAATTCGAAGTATTATACTTTAAGGCTTTCTGATTATGATTGTAAAAACAATCATTTCAATTGTGCATATACGGTAACTTTCTATGCTGAATTCAAATACACTGATACGTGCAGCCGAGTGGTACTAGAGGTTTCTAATATATATAGATATATATAGAGGAGCAAGTGAAATACTATACGTAAATACAGTTTCTTGAAGACTTTTGCTTGTTATCTAGTGTTCACCTTTTATTAAGTCTATCAGATACTAAAACTTGGTAATAGCTGTGCAAGCTGATTCAAATATGAAATATCGCTGCTTATGCGAGGAAATATTTCAGCCAACATTCGGCGAAAAGATTTTGTATTTCATCGTATAGAGGTTGTACAATTGTGTAGCTGTAGCGTGTACAAAGTTTGGGATGCCGGGAAACAAACATATACCACTTCTCAATTTAGCATTGAGTTCATCTTGTCAAACATGAAACTGAAATGACGTTCAGAGTCCAGGTGGATGTGTTAATGACACATGTCGTTCTTTTAAATCAGCTATGACATCTTGGACGATTGCGAACCATCAATCATCTTGGCATTCGACTCCAGTACAATCAATAACATTATGATCATTCATGGCCGACAGAAAAATGACTTCTTGTTTAGTATACACCATTGCATATTCAAAAAAAAACTCACATATTACTTGTAACATCTATGGTCATCTACGACTTTTTACTTTTTTCTCTTTATATTAGAAATCTCTTGTATCAAAAGGCAAAGGTAGTACCTATTAAAGGCTACTTATTAAAAAATACAAACAAATTCTGTGACATACAACTCTCGTGAGAGTGAATGGTCAATATGGAGTTTTCAGAAATCCCTGTTTTTTGTTAGTCGTATATCTACACTGAGGATGTATTCTGAAAATCCAATCCAACTAGTTCTAACCAACATTGCTTTAGCTTCATTTTGGTTTGAATAAATCATGGTGTCTATGTTCGCATTGAGGTTTTCTAGAGTACACAATTTTCACAAAAATCGCATTTTTCTGGCTTTTGCAAGTACGTCAGCACTTTGGGATTTTTACGTATGCGCCCAACAATTACTGTATAGAAACAACTTTGTACGCTCTATCCAATGGGTTGATTCAAATTTCCATATAATATTTATAAAACCCGAATGTTGTTGGTTTACAGAGTTACTTTTCTACAGAATGGGATTTTGAGCCCTCTCTGCCGGATTTAGCGCAGGATTTCTGTAAAAACAAAATATGGTTTCCTATACAACTCGACACGGACTACAAAACTAGCATTGCTAACTTTTGTCTGCAAAAGGTCGTGTATAAAGTGAGCGAACCTGCGTGACAGCACTCATTAGTAGTATGAACACTATTTTCCAAACGTACCTTCATTACATCACATAAGTTTTGAAAACAGATCGCTGTGACTTGAACTGTCCGACTTTTGAAACTAGAGTTTTGATTCAAATATCAAGACTTCTTAGATATCTTAAAAGACTCAAATGTATATGAAAATATTTGTTTGAATCCATCTAATAGGACGTTAAAATCAGTTGAAATCATTCATTGCTTGCTTGCTGTGCTCTAACACGGTAGAAATCATATTGACGATATACGTCAAATTCTTCTCAGGTTTCTCTACATTTATTGACTAAATAACTTATTTGCAACCTTTGATGATCATGACATAGTTATTCAATCTAAAACTATCTGATGAGCACCTTTCAACCAGGTCGAAATCTAGATCGGAGTAAGCTTGACACACTCCACACACAGCCAGGCTGCCCGTAGTTAATCTAACCTGCGGCGAAAACTACTCTTTTTTATGAATATCTGGTTTGTTCTATCCTTTACTCTGCACTCGCTAATAGGTGTATGAGAGTTTTCTCTTACGTGAAATTACACCCAGGCTCTACTCATGGTATACTTCCAACCTTGAGCATTTTTGTTTCGATGAATGCAGTCACGTTATCAAAGAATGTTCGTGGTTGAAAAATATTTCTATGCAATAAAAACAAGGTAGATAAGATAAGCAAAAAGTTGCTCCATAAAAGGCAGCATACAAACCATTCGAAAAAGAACAACACATACGCTCTCCTACACAAAACAAGGTAAAGCCGCCAACAACGTAGTAGTGAGTTTTTTTATAGTTATCTTTATTGATATTATTTGACTGCGGTAAGTAACTTTTACGCTGTTTTGAATAGTAAATTCAATGAGCGAATTATATTAGGAGGCATTAAAGTCATAGAAGAGTTAAAAGTAACGACTGGCTTTTAGTTTAGCAAATCAACTTATTAATGTATGCCATCTTACTCTCCTGCTGAGTTTTCACCATTAATTTCACATTTCATTAATAGTGTCATTAGTCTTAAGCCAATTATGGTTTTTTTTGTATTATACAGTATTACTGCTCTTTATTTTACTCCCTTATATTAACCAAATTATCTCTTGTGAACAAACTATAGCCTAGTTCTGACTATACGGTAACCAGAAATTTCGTGAGAAAAGTTATAATTTTAAAATTTAAACTTGCT
>OENM01001738.1:10739-27565 GCA_900239745.1 Rotaria magnacalcarata | reverse complement strand
GTCGCAAACTCCGGTTCGAACAGTATTGGCATTCTCCTCAACATAGGCAACGGCACGTTTGCTGCTCAAGCGACCTATTCAACTGGCCCTGGTTCTGTCCCTTACTGTGTGACAGCAGTCGATGTCAATGATAACAACAAAACCGACATTATTGTCGCAAACTTTGGTTCGAACAATGTCGGTGTTTTTTTGAATTATTGCTGATGCACAGACTGTATCCTGTTCATTCAATAACATTCCTAGTAGTTGAAGAGTTTTACCAAAATCTCATTATATTATTTAACAGTCATTTTATGTAAATTGTGATCGAATCCTGTAATGGGTGTTCAATCGATATCTACGATTTGACCCATTTTAATGTATGCTATTGAGCCGAATTTAGAGGATTTTGACACAAGCCGATTGAAAAAAGATTGAATTCTTGATTATGTATTGCATTTTTACTGATGGAATGCCAGTTTACTCAAAAGATTTTCAATATTTGTATAAGAAGGGTGTGGGTGTGTTTGAATAGCAAGCATGACGCGTTTCGACCTTGATTAAGGGTCTCATGGGGTAGTTTTATCTGACATAAGTGTTCCGATGAGTCAAAAATCGCATATATGTTTTTCATGTTGCATTCCTTTGTAGGATGTTTTCTGATTCAAAGGTGAATTGTAAGAGAGAGATATCATTGACGGTTCGTTTATATTAGCATGTGGAAAATATTTGAGAATCAATTATGTTGGAAATGGCTGATCGTCACGTTGGAAGTATTTTTGACTGCATCTTTGTAGAGAGTGTCCTGAGCTTGCTTGTTTCTAAGAAATAGCTAAGGAGAGTAAGGAGCTAATAATTTTATTTTCTGTATTGGCATGATGCGCTAGTTTTTTGGAAATTTGAATGATGAGATTATTTTATGATGGTAGTTGTAGGTGTGTAATCATATGCACATTTGTGACGATGCTGTGATTGAAGGAGCTAATTTGGCGATGATTTTGTGTGCCTTAGTTGCAGGTCTGTTTGTTTTTCAGATATACTGTTACATTTTATATGTTCTTTTCAATTGATTGATGTTTTATTTATTTATAAATGACAACATAAAATTCTAAATCAGTTAAGTTAGTGGCTGGTTAGCGCTGCTTGAGAACTGTGTTCATTTGCCAGTATCAGGTTGCGTTTTGCTCTGTTGGTCGCTTCTCGCCCCTCGGATATGTTTTATCATCTTGGCCATCAATTCTTGTTTTAAGTTGTGATTCAGATAAGTTCCAATGATCAGAACAGTATTCATGATTTCTGTTTGATGGAAAGTGCGACTCCACAATTCGTGAATATGTCTGTGATTGTTCCCAAGTCTTCTTTCATGTGTTTGATGAATGATTAGATGTTTTCTGGTTGTTAATTCGTTGTTATCTACGGGTTTCATAACCTGATTTTGCATATTTTTGTCGCGAGTTTCATTATAGATAATTAAGTTGTCGATTGTTTTATCGTATTCTGCATGTGTTGATGTTTTCAATAACTGATGACGTAAATAGTCGACGTTACCAGAGTTATAGAGCATAGGCAAAATGAAATGCTTGGATAAATATTTACTGAATAATTTGGTGAGTCGCCGATCGATATGTCTTGGTGGATAACTATAAGTCACATACAATGAATGAGAAACGTGAATGAATACCTGAAACTTACCCATTATAGAGAAATATGAGTTTCACCTGTCGTTTTTCTTCTTCGAATTGAGACAATGTTGTTGAATAACGAACTGCTCTCGTAATAGCAGTCCCAATGGTGCTTCGAAAAACATGATCAGGATGATCTTATCCAAATGGTACGACATACGGCTCAGCTGCTTCTTTATGATACACTGAATTTTTTAAAGTTCCATTACTGTTCTGAATGAATACATCAAGAAATGGAACACTTCTACCGACAAGTAACGCTCATCGACGTCGAACGTCGATTCACTGGTCCCTAGACTGACGGAATGATGATATTGATATACGTGTATTTTGATAGCAAATGAATTTTTGTACAATGAGTAATCTAAGAGAAAGTACTAAGATTTGCACTATGTTGAATATGGTATAGTATCAATATATTGAAAATGACCTCAAAAATTAAAAGACATTTTTGCATTGGAATGGGTTTATTTTTTAGTTGATTATAGTGAATGCATTTGTAGTAGCATATCTTTATCAAATGAACATTTTGTTACATGTCCTTGAAAATAATTGTTGTTTACTGAAAGTTAGCAAATGCTTACCGTATAACGATTTGTTTAGTTGTTTTAACATCATTTTTTTATTTCATTGGTAGACGGAAAGAAGTTTAGGAAGTAAAACATGAGCAAAAGAACTAAAATTTAATTTTAAAGTTGATATATACTCAAGTAGTTGCAATTTTGAGCAGAGTTATGTTTTTAATATTGTTCGAATCATGTGCAGAAAATGTATATATGGGTTGTCAATGTCAACATTATGTAATAGTTGATATTAGTATGAAATTGTGCATTGGCACGTTCGTTGCTTTCGTTTTTAAGCAAATAATTACCATTCAATTGATTTTAAATATCAATAATTCAAAAAAAAAAGATTTTACTTAATTGACTTCCTAATAATAGTGTCGTCTTATATTATGTTGTGAGAAATCAGTGGATAAAAATAGTATCTATCGTTTTGTAGTATTGAAAAAAATAGTATTGACTTTATTTCAAAATGGTACATTATGCTAATGGTTATACGTGATTAATGTTTTTGATTTAAAAAGGTGAATAATTTTGTATTTTAAAGTTTAAGGATTATTAATAACGATTCTTTTTACGAACTGCCTTAAGTCATAGTCTAACATTGAATTCGTTGAGTTTGTATTTAACACAACGTTATGTTTTATATTATGCATTGAGAAAGTAACGGCATCAATTTGAATGCTTTACTTCATTGTATATGGATAGTGAAAGAAGATTGTTTTATGTGATTGATAGTCACTTATGTAGAATACATAAAAAGACAACTGATAGAAACTGATATGTGTGTGCTTCATAGAATAGATATTGATGTGCAATAATGAAAGTTGCAATTGTTGCTTTTATGTACATTAAAGAGACTAACGGATATTGTACATATATTGTTGTAATAAACATAGTGCGAGTCCTGTTGTAGGTGTCAACGAAAGAATTATAAATAGATCATTTACAAAATGATTCAAGTATATTATTAAAGAAACAAAATGATCATATTTAAATTAACAAGGATTCATGAATTGGATTTTATAAAGTCAATCTCCCATTTGAACAAAGTTTTGTTGTAATTGAAGATAATCATGATTATTTCCGAATTGTTCTTGTGTTGATGAATAATAATCAGAATTCTGCATGTGTCGTAATTGATATAACGTTAGAGATAAAAAGTTGTCGATTTGAAATTGATGAGGGTATAATAGTTTGAAGTTTTTTGATAGTATTTACCAATAGAAACTGCACTGCGACCAAGTCTTACTACATCATTTGTAAGATTATAGCAAATAAATGTGCCTGTATTTAATGCACGAATGACTGTCCATGTAGATAATACTTTTTCACCATTAAAACAAATTTGAATTACATCTAAATCGAACGCCATTAGATGTCTCAATAGATGTTACACATGGATGATAAATAAATTGTATTGTCAACTTTTTGCGTATGTTTGATTCATTTATTATTTCTAATATACTAGAGCCCAAATTTATTATTAATTCAGGGTGTGAGTGTGGGTGTGGGTGTGAATAATGAGTATAGCGACACCCACACCCACCCTGTTTCGGATGGAACTATATTAGTCTATGCATCAACGTCTATTTTTCCAAATTCAGAAATAAACCTTATCTTTTCGAGTGGAAGAGAGAATTACGAGGTTGTTGATCTGCGTAGATCTTTCGGTAGATTCTCGTGAGGTTCAGAAATTCCGACGTTTTCCTAATCGGATTACAGCACACTGATTTCCGGGCGGAACAGTGCTTTCATCCTACAGATAGGTTTCCGACCAAAAAACACTGATTCAGTAAATTTTTTCGCGTTTCTGGGGCCCGAAACCATAGAACTGCACACTTATCTATGATAAATTCTATCGATAGTTTTTATGTTTGAAAAATATTAGTATAGTCTTAAGCTTGATTTTGAATTTTGATGATTTTGAAACGAGTGCCATCTGTAGGTGCTCATTGCTGAGATCAAATACCGATAGTATGGTAGATCTTTACACATCTTCACCATGAAGAATTTTTGCGTTTCTATACGATAATACGAAAAACTAATTAATAACTAAGCGAACCATTGACATAAAGTTTAATTTGAGTGTAGTATGGAAATTTGAACAGCAATGCTTCTTCACCTCAGAACGTTTTGCACGATCTTTACTTGCGGTCTCAAATACATTTATTAGGGTCCCTATCATTCTGTTATCTTTTCGTAATTACAATGAATTGAGCACTTTGAAATGTAAATTTAATGCTATATTACAATGACAGAGTTGAAAATAAAGAAAATAGGCTTATCGCAATTTATTTTGTTGTTTTAATGTCTGTGAACTTAGAGAAGATAATCAGAAGGATCAGAAAAAATCACCGGTGGCAATTTTTTCGACTTCGCTCATCATTTCTCCACCACCGCCACCAGCCATTTTTTCGAATTCATTCAGGATGCCCCCACTGAAACCTTGCTGATCAGGGTTTCCAGTCCTGCCAGACATACCACCGATGGCATCTTCGACTTGATTCAGGAAGCCTCCGCCTCCAGTGACTTGACCTATTTCGCCGTTAAAAGGAAGACTTTCATGCAATACATCTATGCTAGAGGGTGTGGGTGTGGATCAATCCCCTTTTTATTGGCACCCACACCCACAGCCACACCCATTTCTCAGAGAGGGAACAATATTTTTCAAACTGAATAGATACTTTTGTTCGCTATTGCTTGGCGGTTCGAATCATATAAAAAAGTTCGAGAATTGCTTTCAAAAAAAATAGTTGATGATTTTGCGAGACGTCAATTTCAAGGTGTCTACATGGGGACCTAGTTGAGCTCCTCAAAGATGAAAATGATGTTTTTTACTGGTCAAAGTTACATCAGTAGATTCAGATTTTCGTGCTGAATCAGATGATGATAGTTTTCTAAATCTAGAAAATTTTTAAACTAGGTAAATTTTGAGTTTTCTCGAAAAAAGTGAAATATTCACTTTTTCTGGTGCATTTTGTATTTTGAAAATTTCTCAGTCAAAACGGAAGCCTAGAAACATTTAAAAGGTGATATTCATGATCTACTCATTCGGCTCTATCCAACCATGTAATAATAAAACGATTTATTTTCCTGCTCGATTTTTGACTTTGGTGCACCTTAAGTTCCAAATTGAAAATTCGAAAAAGTTTTTTTTTATATAGTGGCATAAATCAAAAAGAAAATCTCATGGATATCGAACATTCTCCAATTTTTTTCGTACACAATGCACACTATTGGATAGGATACTTGCTATGTCAGAGAGAACGTATCATCTACCTAAATTCATTCAGAAATATCATACATGGTGAGAATGTGAAGCGAGCTTACTATATCACAGGATAAATTATATTTTTATTGTCATTGAAAGTAAATCAGCAAGTCTCTTCCACATGAAATACTGAAGAAAAACAATGTATCATTGTTTTCAAACCCAATGAAGAGAAAAACACTTGAGTGAGATTGATCAGAGAGATGAGGATATCATAAAATGTTAACAGTATTGTGTATTTTTCACGTGAACTCACTGTTTTGAACCAGACGCCATCTATCATTGACTGTTGCCAAAAAAATATTAGTATGGAGAATGAAAACTGACATATAATCAGGAAACCTATGTAAGCTCTTAATTATCTACTTCCTCATGAATCCGTGAGCGAGACGAACTGTTGGTAATTATACACACTTCATGATGGTATTTCACAAATAGAAAGAGCTGAATATTTCCACTACCCTTAAATTCAAGCGATCATGATAAATCGTAGATGGTTAAAAATATTCTTTTGTCATTTTTTAGAGTTTTGTCTACTTAAGAAACGAATTAAAATATCTGGTTGGAGATCAAAAACTTACAATGTAAATAAAAGCCGGTTATCAAACTAGCTTTACATGTCTGAGAATTGTAATAGTAATACTCGTCACCAGCTTGGCCGGCTTGATATTCTTGATTAATACAAAATAGTTTTGTTTTTTAGGAATCTCACACGAGAACCAGAAAGCTGAGAAGGGATTTTAAAAAAATGACTTATCTGAGTTCGTAGCCTATGGCGATTATTTTATCTCATAGAGCAAATTTTTGATGATAGAAACAAGATAGATAGCTGCTATTCATATTGTTCGGCAGACGAGAGGACAATACTTAAAATCCTGTAATATAGAAATTTGTAACTTGTGAAAAATCTATCAGTGTGAAGCTAGCACGACGGAGCTAGCACGATGAAACAGAGATTCAACTATAAGTCTTCTCAGAAGTATTGCTGGCCCATAAAAACCAGACCATTCGACGCAGAATTTAATTCTGGATCTGATGGTGATACTTTTATTCCCCCGGCAATACTTAGGAAGAAATTTTACCTACACCTTTGTTTTCTTCTAAATAGGACAAGAAAAACCGAATAGAATTTTCTCAAAGTATTGCCGGGGGAATAAAAGTATCACCATCCGATCCAGAATTAAATTCTGCATCGAATGGTCTGGTTTTTATGGGCNTCCCGGGCTTTTGGCGATTTCCAAAAGTCGGGATTGAAAAAATTAATTGATGCCTTGAGACATGGTGAGTTTTTTTGTCATAGAAGAGAAGAACTAAGCTAAGGTTGAGCAAATCACGATAGAAGTATTGAAATTGTTTATTTAAGAAAGACCAAATTCAAAAACTACTAATGCCCGCCTTAAAACTAAATTGAATGAAATTATGAGCTTTACAATTTTGAAATATTTCAGAAGTATTAAAGTCTTAGGATATATTTTTTAAAAGATAAAAAGTCAATCTTAAACAGATCACTTATTCAGAATAACTAAAAAAACAGACAGGACATTTTCTGCTTAAAAGCTTGATTCAAATGTTTTGATCTGTTATAGGGTACAAAGCGCCTCATCGAAATTTCGTAGTTAAAAAACTAAAGCGTCTCAATGAACAACATACAGCTCAAACAAAAGTTGAATTTGAAGAAGCAAAATTTTTGTCTATTACGTGCGACTTCTGGACAAATCGACAACAGAATTCGTTTTTAGTTATTACATGTCATTATGTTGATAACAATTTTAATGAACATTCTAAAATCTTAAAATTTATGACATTCGAAGAACGCCATTATTCAATAATAATTGCTAACGAAATTGAAAAACAATTAATACATCTTGGTTTATATGATAAATTGGTTGCAATTACCTGTGATGGAGCATATAATATGCGTCATATGTTTACATACTTTAGTCGTCGAAATATCAAATACATTCAACTAGAGGCCCCTGTGAAGAGTTGAACTTTAAGATTATAGAAAAAATTGATTTAATAAAAAAAATTGGATTACTATTTGAATTATTAAATAAAAAATGAATTACTAAAGTTATAAACTCAAAAAATTAAGCATATAGAATTCACGAAAAAATCTCCCGATAAACAACATTATCTGTTACTGTTTGCTCATTATTTGTTTTTCCCTGTCTAGTGGTATCTTTTACTTGAATTTTTAAACCATTAGATTCCATTGCTCTTGAACATCCGGTATAAAACTGACCGTGAGAAAAGCATGGTTCTGGAAGATACAGGCCAACTTTATCAAAAGTTTGACCTTGAGACTTATTTATTGTCATCGCATATGCAAGCCGCACTGGAAACTGGTGTCTAACGAAATTGAATGGAAGTGCCGGATCATTCGATGTATCCAAAGAAATTCTAGGAATAAAATGAACAGTTCCAGAAAATGTACCCGTAATAATTTCCAATTGAAGTACGTTTTGACGAAAGCCTCTAACAATCATTCTAGTTCCATTGCATAGTCCTTTGTTTACCGAAAGATTTCTCAAAAGCATTACTATACAACCGACTTTTAAGTTTAGTTTATACGGTGCTAGTCCAGATGGATTCAACGTATTCAGAAATTCTACCGGAATATTGACTTGTAAATCATGATCGTCTACACCATCATCATTTTTTATAGAGTCAATCGCGTAAAAACTCATTTGTACAGCATTATTTAAATTTATTAAAACGCGTTCATTAATTAATCGAACATCCTCGTTTCTTGGACAGAGAATTGCGCGTCTAGAAAATTTTTCAACATCAGTATAGCTAAAACTATTACCAAAAATATCTGTAACGATGTCATTAGATATTAAAGAAATCGGAACTTCAACTGAATATTGGGTTTTAGGTATTTCTGGTGAATGTATCATTCCATCACCAATATCTAAAAGCCATTTAGAAAAATTAGGGTCTGTGATAGCTCGCATATTGCGTTCTAATCTAAATGTTTGAAAAAAAGGCCAAACAGAAGATTTTTTGATTGTTGAAGCAATAATGGCACATCGAGATCCTTTTCTAATAACAGGCAGAACTTGTCGAAAGTCACCTCCTAACACAACAACCTTTCCACCGAAACGCATTTGAACACCCATCAAATCTTGAAATATTAAATCAACTATTTCTAAAGCTGTACCTGGTGCCATGGGAGCTTCATCCCAAATCAGCAAATCTATCGATTTCAAAAATTCTTTTTTGACTTGAGTAAGTCTAGGAGATTTTACAGTAGAAAGGTCTAAGGGTAAACTAAAGGCTGAATGGCATGTAACTCCACCTGGCAATAAAGTAGCGGCTATTCCTGTCCATGCAACGATTAATATTTTTTTACCAATGAGATCAACTTTTTGAATTAGAGCACGATACAAAAACGTTTTCCCACTTCCACCGGGACCATCTAAATAAAAACATTTCTGCGAGTTCAAACCGACTAACGATTTTAAAATAGTATCCGCAGCTAAAAGTTGATCACTATTAAGATCATTCCATAATAAATTATTGCGATCAACAGTACAGTTAACTAAATTATCTTCGCGATCTGAAATATCTTCGAAATTAGGAAGTGGTAAAAATTGATTAAAATCGAAACCACTTTGTTGAATTTGTATTTTTATGTCATTAATGCAAAATTTTAAAGATTTTTCTACACTATTTCCTTGTTGAATAAAATCTTCAATCATATTTTCTTTGAAATCTTCGAAAAGTTGCAAAGGATTTGCAGGGTTGCAATGACAAATAATTGTAACTAATAATGATCGTAAACATTTAGGCATCATATAACTTGATGCTTCGTACATACAATTATGCCACTCATTTGAATCATTAATCAAACCTCTAACTCTTGCTACATCTTTGTATGTCGAATAAGTTTGTCCATTGAACTTTTTAAGATTTTCAAAAGATGTAGCGTCCGGACCTTTCACCGAGAGCAAAATCAAACGAAGATGATACAATTCTACATTTCTAGGAGATACAGAAATAATTCTACCGATTGTTTTCTCTCCGTGATGAGAAACCTCTGAACGTTTTACCCATTGCTTATTTTTAAATATGTAATGATTAGGAATATCTTGGTATAAATATTGATGCGCAGTCGAATCTGAAACATTTAAATCGAAATAAGCAGTTAAAGTCGTGCATGCAACCGACTCTCGCCGCAAAGCATTTTCAGCTTGATTCTCTTCGAAAAAGATGGATTGGCCATCTTTCAAATGAACAGACAACATGACGACATTATGAGATTGACCGTGGATAGGAAAATCTTGAAGATGCCAAGCTGCTTCTTGAGAACTAATATAACGACAATTTAAATATTGTTTGATTTCGTCATAATCAACAACTTTTTCTACATTATCGTTTGCATTTACTTGGACACCGATTCGAGCACAGTCGTAACCCTTTGTAATATATTTGATAGCTTTAACAGTTGAACATAGTTCAACATTAATATGAGCATTATATTTAAGACTTAAAAATGAATTGTATGGTACAACAAAACGATTATCTACTTGAATATTATTACGTGTAAAATGAGTTTCATTAGAATTATTTCGACGTCTGTATATTGGATAACCATCTGTAGATACATCAGTTTCATTGCAGAAGGCTTTAGGAAAATTTTTGGAGCAAGATCCTTCAACCATACAAATTGATTTAGGATTTAATCGACCACATGGCCCATGAATATTTTGAGTTATAATTATGTTATACAACTCGGATTGTACATTTCGATCCGGTAACTCAGCAGAGATAATATTATCAACATCGTCTGCTGTTTTAATTTTATCTTCATTCGAGAGTGTAAATAGACAATGAGCATGGGGAAGACCCCGTTTTTGATGCTCTATAACGTATACATATGCCAAAATTTCTCCAAAAATTTTTCTTTTAACTATGTCATCTAAAAATTCTTTTAATTTTAAACGAAATACCCGAGTTACTAAATCTGGTCTATCAGATGAACTTTGAAAAGCTTTAAGTTCAGATTTTATTTCCTCCCATTTAGGATTACATGTAAAAGTAATAAATAAATCAGGACGGCCAAATTTCCGAACCATTGCCATATTGTCCTGATATAATTTGGACATAAAGCGGGGACCACCTACAAATGTTGAAGGGAGGATAAAAATATTACCAACACGGGCCTTATTATCTCGACTGATGCTATTGACATGATCTAATAAACCTTTATATGATTCTACACGTAAAGTCTTTTGATTATTTCTGATATACGTCATCCGATTTGCTTCATAACGGGCATCCGCATAAACTAAATACTGTTGAAATAATTTTCCTCCATAAAACAAAGGATTAAAATGGTTACGTCGAATAGCAATTTTGTTTGAATAAAACTCAAGTACCGTTACTTTATTTCGTATCTTAGTAGCATGATTCATATTATGCGATAAATCTGTAGTCCACCCAAAATCACCATTTGGGAAAAAAAGTGGAAAAATCATAGGATCGAGATGCTTCGAGAGCATATTAATTCTTTTCAGAGTATTTGAATTACTTGGCTGAACTGCAAAATCAAGTTCAGCCGGAATATTACCATCACGATCAGCTACATATATAATAGCAATGTCATCTGAAGTTCGAGGTGCATTATAGACCCTTTGGTCATCATGAAGATTTCGAGTGAAAATCAAAGATACCTTTTTCATAGAAGAACCGGTAATTCTCGTATTAGATAGTTCTTTATCATAAATTTCTCGAAGTTTACGAAAGCAACTGGCATAAGGAGATACATCATTTAAAACTGCATTTATGGTAATCATATTATCACGAAGACATTTGGCATTCGCGGGCTCTCTCATTCGAATCTCAATAGAAGTGTCCGCATCGTAAACATATAATTCAGCATAAGATGGCTGATGAATAAGTTTTTGAACGGAATTTGGCTGTAAAGTAGGATCGATTTGGATATTTTCTGAAGTACGGTGGTATACTTCACCCGATATTTTAAAACAATATGGACCGTTTCCTGGAATATCCTCAATCTTAGCGCCCATCGATGCGAAAGCGTTCGCATTATTATATTGTCGAATAAATTCTCGAAAGTTGTTACATTTTGAATCAGTTCCTATGAAAAGGTTTTTTAATGCAATAGGAAAATTTTCAGGTTCATTCTGTACAGAAAGATGAGATAGTTTGCCATTGTGGCAGCACATACTTTTCAATTCATCTTTAAAATGAACCGCTTCACAATACTGACATTCAATATTCAAAGGGCCAAGATTATGGATCTTAGGATAAACAAAATTTGGACACCCGAAAACAGCAGATTTAAAATGTCTTTCTGAAATACTTTGACGTCGATTATTGACCCGATCATAAATAACTTGTCGATTTTCGACATAATTTCTGCGTCTTTCATCTAATATATCATCCCGATTTGTTAAATAATATTCATGATTTTGAGCTGAATTTTCTTCTCGGTTTTCACTTCCTTGCTTCAAAATTACATCTCGATTTCCTATGTAATATTCGTGCCTCTGTTCCAAAATTGTCGTACGATTTTCTTCGTAATGTGATCTCTTTTGAGCTCTCATTTCTTCACCCTTTCTTTCACGATATGTTTTCATATATTCTTTTCGTTTTTGTTGTTAATCTGCCATTTTTAACAACAAAACTTTAAAAAGTGATAGTTGAGAGTTAGTCAATTTTATTAGAGACACTTAATTATATATATAATACACTTGCTGTTATTTCAAGTGTGATTTGTTCTTTTTTTTCTTTCCTTATATTAATATTAATTATATTTCCTTCTCTCAATCTATGAACTGCAGTTTAAGTACCCGTGTACCGTAATCTATATTTATATATATAAATAATTTTATTTTTTTACAAATACAAAAATTTTTATTTTTTTTTTAAATATATAAGTTTTTATTCTGTTTATAAATAGATTGATTTTTTAAAAATAACTATATAAACTTCTATTCTGTCTATATAAAATGAATATATAAACTTTTATTCTGTTTAATAACTATATATAAACTTTTATTCTGTTTAATAACTATATATAAACTTTTATTCTGCTTAATAATTATATAAACTTTTATTCTGTTTATATAAAATGAATATATAAACTTTTATTCTGTTTATATAAAATGAATATATAAAATTTTATTCTGTTTAATAACTATATAAACTTTTATTCTGTTTATAGATAGATTGACTTTTTTGTAAATATATATAAACTTCTATTCTGCTTATAATGTGAAATAAAATAAAATTTGACTGACATATATATATACATGATGAATGAACGTACACGACGTATAAAGATAGTGAATGCACATACACGACGTATATATGTATATATACTTTTTTTTCCGTTCTGTGACCAATCATATGAAAGTTCCCGAAGAACTGAAAAACACTTGTACAATATAATATAGATTATTTCATTGAGAAAATTTATTCTAATATCTAATGTTCATATAAAAACATGAATTCTTGAATTAGTGAACCATAGATTGATAGAAGCGTCTGGGAAAACTCATGCAACACTTAAGTCTGAAACGAAAAAAAGTCTTAATTTTTTTTTAAATATACAATATTAAAATATAACTGTAATCAGTTATTTTTGATAATCTTTCTATCATCTAGAAAACAAATAAAAACCTTGAAAATATATTAGAAATAAAAAAGAAATTTCGGTAAAATGGTTTGCATATTTTTAAAGCTCCTTCACTTCAGATATCGAATCAAGAGATACGGATCTCTTCAAAACCATGAATATTCTCAATTCGAGTTAAAATGTGAGGCAGTTCACGGCAGAAAAGTCATCGGAAAAACTAACTCTGGAAAGAGTGAAATCCTAAATACTTTCAAGAAATCGAATAAGACTCTGTTTCACATCCGAAAGTAAATCTCATAGCTACGAAAGAAAGTAAAAAAATTGATCTATTGGTCAATAGCTATAACAATGTTTTACGAGAAAGAGGAACGTAAGACACTTTCCTGTCTGTAGTCACTATATGTCTAGAAACAAGACGTATTTCGCGTCTAAATTAGACTTTAGACACATGAACCGTCTTGTAAGACGCTTGGCATTTTTTAGAGTGTAGGCGTTGCTAGCTGCTACCATCATAGTGAGTCAAACCCTCAAAATGGTGTTTTTGCTTGTTTTGATTTTTCGATTGGTTGATTTCGTTAGCCAATGAAATTTTTGCTCGGTCGTGCTAGCTCGTTGCGTCGTGCTAGTGCTAGCTTCTCATCGATATGTATACTTAGATTAGATAAATTAATTTGTCCTTGTCAGTAATTTTATCAAGAGATTCAACTCTTCATTTGGAGTTGAAAAATGAACTTGTTTGCTTAATAAAATTTGGAAGAGAATTGTTGGTAGAGATTCAAATGAAATGAAAACATTTTTGAATGCGATTTAAGGAGAAGTAAATGAATATTTGTTTATTGTGATGTTTTGTTAGGTCCGTCGCCTTCGTTTATTTCTTTCAATCCTTCCTTTATACAAAAAGCAACAAAATATGTGCTTTTTCTTTCTCTCTCTCTTCCGCCAGTCGGCTCCATCTCATAACTATGATAGAGGGATAAAGATGGCCGTCTTATGTCAGGAGATGTCTCTACTGACACAACACTTCCCCCCTCTAAAAAGAATTACAAAGGAACGATAAAATACGAGATAAACAAGATAACAGAAGATTAATACGAAATAAAGCGTGTGAGTATGTGATGCGAGTGGATGAATTTCACGACAGAAAAAAAAACATTGTATCACGTTTAGGATGGTGGCCGAGAATATACACGTCTGATATTGTTTGAATGCACTTGAAATTGTTGTAAATGTTCATCTTCAACTATAAATGATACTGGTGAGAGAATTCGAATGATTCGAGCAGGACCAGTGTATCGAGCTTTAAGTTTATGTCGTCCAACGAAAATTTTCATCCATACAAGATCACCTAGAGCGAAAGTCGGGTGCGATCGATTTTTATCAAAACGAATTTTTGATAGTTCTTGTTGATGTATAATGTGTTGTTTTGCTTGTTTTAAAGCTGTATTTCTATATTGTATCACTTGCGTCCAATAATCATGTGGTTTACTGAAAACGAATGTAGTTGCAGGAGGACTAAATGGATGACGTTGTCGTCGTCCGAATGCTAATTGATATGGGCTAATTCCAGTTGAGCTATGTATCCCATTATTGTAAGCATAAACGATAGTTGGTAAAATAGTGTCCCAATTGTTTAGATCAGTGTTGCAATATTTGGCGATTTGTGTGACAAATGTCGAATTCCATCGTTCAGTTTGCCCATTTGTTTGTGGATGATATGGTGTCGAAAAAATGTGTTTACAACCAATTAAATTTGAAATAGCTTGTAACAGTTCGTTCTTGAAGTGTGTTCCTTGATCAGTAATAATTGTGTCAGGTGAGCCATGAACTAAGATAATTTCTTCCATTAATATACGAGCAGTATCTTGAGCTGTATTTGTAGGTGAGGCTTTAGCAACAACATAACCAGATAAGCGATCAGTGATAACTAAGACATATCGATTTCCAGAAAGCGAAATGGTGGTGGGTTCCCACCAATCCATACCTAGTACTTGAAAAACTTCATTAGGTGGCTGAATAGGTTGTAAAAATCCTGGAGGTTTATGCCTATCCACATTGAATTGTGAGCATTTATCACATGATTTGATATAAGATGTGATTGTTTCTTTCATACGTGGCCAATAATATGTGTTTCGTAATATAGACCATGTACGTCCAGTACCAAAATGACCACTTAATGGATGATCATGATAAGCGGCCATTATTTCTGGAATTAATTTCGAAGGCGCATAAACAAGTTTAATAGTAGCATCATTGCGATAAGCTAATTTATATAAAATGCCATGTTGAATAGTAAACGATTCATAACGACGATTATTTCGAATTTGCTGAAGTATTTGTTGAATAATTACGTCCTGTGCTTGTTCGGAACGTATACGTGATAAACTAAAATCATGTAATGGAGTAGCCATCGGTGGAGAAGAACACCTAGATTGAGATATTGTTGAAGTAGATGATGTATTTGCTGAAGATGAACGTGGTTGAGCTTGAAGTTTTGATTGTGCTCTTGTTGTAACGGCATTAATTTGTGCATTGATACTCGCATTATGAATACAAGTGTGTTTTAAAATAGATGGTTCAGTGTATTGTATACACTGTGGCTTGGGTACGTGTTCATCCCAATATTCAGTACCAATTGGCCGATCATCATGTGTTACATTTATTGTAGATGGATTAATATTGGGAGATGTTGATGGTGGAAAATGTCGTGAAATATAATCAGCAGCTGCATTATGTGCACCTGGGCGATGCTTAACGGCAATAATTTGTGGCAAAATATCTTGTAATTTAAAAAGCCAATTCATCACTCGTTTATTATTGATTTGTTTCTTATGGAAATTTTCAAGTGGTTTATGATCAGTTTCGACAATAAAATCAGAATCACCTATATATGATCGAAGCTCAGATATGCACCAAAAAATAGCTAGTGCTTCTTGTTCAATTGTATCATATTTACGTTCAGTATCATCTAAAACACGTGATTTAAAATAATTAATTTTGGTACCACTCGGTGTATCTTGTCGTAAAATTCCACCTATGCCAATACCCGAGGCATCAGTTGTTAAAACAAATGGAGTTGATGAATCTGGATATTCCAAAAATAAAGGATATGTAGTTAAAATACGTTTAAATTCATCAAATGAATGTTGTTGATCCGGTCCCCATTTAAATTCATGTCGATGATGTTTTGTTTTATTCGTAACTTTGTGTGATGGTGCAGCTATATGCGCAAAATTAGGAATAAACTTTCGATACCAATTGATTTTTCCTAAAAATTCATTTGCTTCTTTGAGCGTGTGTGGAGCTGGTAAATCAACAATAGCTTTAATTTTATCACCATTAGGTTTAATTCCTTGTTCATTGATTGTATGACTTAAAAACTCGATTTCTTGAACAGCAACGGAACATTTATCAGGATTCACTTGGAAGTTGGCTTTAGCTAATATTGATAAAATTTCATTTAAATGTTGCTGATGTTCATTGAGNCTACGTGAAAATATTAGGATATCATCTAAATAAACCATAACATAATCCCAGCGGCCATAACCAAGAAGATTGTGCATAGTTCTTTGAAACGTTGGGGGTCCATTCATGATACCTTGTGGAAGAACGTTGAACTCCCATAAACCATCTTGTGTGATAAAAGCTGTTTTTTCTTTATCTGTTTCGTGTATTGGAAGCTGAAAGTAACCTGATTTAAGATCTAATTTTGTATAAAA
>OENM01001737.1:0-21485 GCA_900239745.1 Rotaria magnacalcarata | reverse complement strand
TATGCATGAATCAAACACAAAGAAAAAAATTATTCTCTTTCATCGCATCAAACTGACCCCAAAATTGATGGTAGAGTTGAAATAAAAAGTCTACCTTATGAAATTTGGACTCCTGATCGGTGGATTTTCTGAGCCATGAAAGCCCGGAAAGAAAAACTGATGAAGGATTTGGACTCAGGAACCCCGAGAAGCTTCAGAAAGCTTGACATAGATAATAAACTTGTAAAAAGTTAAGTGGAAAAACTATGAAACCTCGAGATAGTCTATGAAACGAAAGCTGGTTTGGTTAGTATCCGACAAAACCTGAAACGCCACCAGAAAGTGTGAAAAAGTTCCATAGAAATAATGCGAAAAGTTAGGATCGTGAACAGAAATATCAGTCGGTTTGTGGAATGGATAATAAAGTGGGAATCGTTCAGATCAAAAAGTACGAAACCCTCGAATGTTCTACGAAGCCAGTAATTGTTTTCCAGAAAATATTCCAAACGTTTTGGCAGTTTAGGGAATCCGTATGGTTCCGTGGACATATTACAAAACCTGAAAGCCGACCAGAAAGTGTCGATAAGTTCCGCACAAATAACACGAAACCTTCGGTTTGTCCACGAAGCCAACAGTGGTTCCGTGGGTGTATGACGAAGCCTTCTGGCATTTCATAAAACTATCAGAGGATTTGTACGTGACGTACGAAACCACAAACCATTTTACGGAATCTTCGAAGAGTTCAGGCGCAAAATTGCGAAACCTGATGAAATCTGCTTAACTTAAAATAGTTCTGAAAGGAAACCACGGAACGTTTTCCACTCTACAGAACTTAAAATCGTTCGGTGGAGAAATGCGGAACTATTAAGGTTCGGTAGAGTACCGATTTTTTTAGATTGTAGTTGTCGAAGGAAGAGCAGGTGAAGGGTATCGTTCTAGCGTTCTTCTTAGTTCATCTAAGTCCATCTTGTCGAGAGATCCTCAACTCGAAAATGGTTTGTCATCTCTAAGGGCTCTGTTTCTAGAAGAATACGGCTTCGAGGGTTTTTTACAAAACCATCATGACGAATTATTTTGAGCATCATCCTGGAAAGGTTTTGTACCGAACCAGCACTACGAAACGTTTTCGACATGTTCTTCTAAAGGCTTCGTACTGAACATTGTGTACGAAACCATTTTTTCCATGTATCTGGTAAAAGTTTCGTACGAAACCTCTATTTTACGGCACCAAAAAAAAAGGATCTGACCGTGTACCCAAGTGAAGATTCTTTTTTTTACAGTGTACATGATGCTATTGAGTCAAATTTACTTTTATCAATATAGAGATGGAATGTCCCTATATATTGAATTGAAGGAGACATTTTGAATTAATTCAATTTAAATTCAAAGTAAATTTAAATTGCGAGAATTGACATTTAAAATAATTTAAAATAGTTCCACACAGAAACATTTTAAATTATTTAAAAAAATTATTTTTGAAGCCATTTTTTAAGGTCTAATAGCTTTTTTAGAATATAAATGACTCAATCTTAGTATTTTCACAATATTATTTGTGACTTTTTCAGCGATTTTTGTTTCCAGTTGTTTCAATATTCGAATTTTCGATATAGTAGGTAATTAGCAGCCCATTTAGTTACATTTTCATTTGATGATATGCTGAAGAAAAATTCTAAATAGAATTAAGTATAAATATTTCAGTTATCAGAAGGGAAACAAAGACCACGACGCTTTTACGCAAACATTGTATAGTTAAAAATATAGATTAAAATATGTATGCTCGAGTGTCTATCAGACAAAGCTTTTTTCAAGAAAAAACTCGTTGATAAAAACTCACTGAGAAGCAGAGTGAATTAAAGGATACCAATGCGTAGAAAAAACGTAATGGAACGATGTTTTAAAGTTGTATTTTGAGTTGAAAAAGCCCGTTGTAAATTTAAAAAAGAATGTATTTCAACGTGTTACATACACAAAACCACGCGTTTGAATGAGTTAGAGAGAGAAAACAATGTGTTAAAACGATAAAGTAGCATTTTCTTCTAAAAGATCGCGTTGAAACGCTGTCTCATACGATTTATTTTTTCGTAGGTGAATAGAAATTTTCTTTTCTCAGTATGATTATAAGAATAACTTTGTCGACATGAGAACCAATGCTTTTTTTCTTACACTATCTCAAGATTCAAGAAGATCTTGAAAAAGGCGTGAGTGTCGGCGAACTATTATCTCAGACTCATGCGCACATCCTTTGCAACAACATAAAGTTCGCAATCTGATAGGTCACCTTTATTTTCAATGACTATTTACCAAGTATTTGTAATCTACTTGGAAATACTTACAGTTTTCAACACCAAGGCGTTATCAAATATGAAGCACACAACTTCAAACACTTCAAATAGTTATTATCGATAAGACTGAAAAAGGAAGAGTAAAAATACTTTATCGTATTTGCCGTTATAAAGACGTTTTCATTTAGCCATCAAAAGAGCAAATCAAAAGTTTTATAGTGTACTTCAAGGTATGTGAAAGTGCTCCCTAGTGAAATATATTGTACCGAGCTCTATCAACTACTCTTTTTTTCTAATAATTTTAGGCAACGAACGAAAATGATTAAATCTACACAATACAGATTTTTACTTCGTATAACTTTCAATGTTTTGTATATTATTCAGAAAAATAACTGATATGCGTCATTCGAGAATCGAACCCATAATACGATAATTGGTTATCCGGAGCAGTGCTCTAATCTTTGAACTATTGAAACACAATGGCTGACACATCATTTCTCTTTCTGAATAATATATAAAACATCGAAAGTCAAGGGAAGTAAAATTCGGTATCATATAGTTGTATATATAGTTCTTTCTATTCGTTAACAATCATTGAATATAGTCGACAGATTATATATTAAATAAAATCAATGTAATTGCACATTGTGTTTTAACTATTCCATTGAAAAAGATAAGTGCAAGAAAAAAGGAAAGATTTTGAACACATTAGGATTTTATTACGACTTCATTTGAAGTAGTTTTTCACCTTTTTAAACACCCTATGCAAGTGCGAAACCGTGGATACATGTAGCTATTCTTTGAAACAAATTTTCGAGTGACTATTATAGTTTATTCCGTAGTTTGGTTAAATTTTCATGTGTTCTGAGTTAGCAATACATCACAATACAGATGATCTGCATAAAACGCATTCACTGCTAGTTTTTTGTTATTTGCTTTTCTTTTAAAACAATTGAACACGTTCAAAAGCAGTTTTCTCTTTCGGGCATTTCCATGCAATCTCTATCACTCTATGATTGCTCATAAGATCCATTTTTTGAAAGTTCATTAATAAACACGTATACACGAGGGTCATATATCGCATGGGATTATATAAAAATGTAGAAGTTGAAATTTTGTCGATAATGATATGATGCAAAAGCGTTTTCAATGGTACATTTAACATATTAACTAGGTGTGGATATGGGTCAGCGTATACGCCCAGGAAGGCTTCATCCACATTCACACCATCAAATATCCTTCAGATACTTTCAGTATTCTTTTCCTTTCGAAGAAGTTTTCGTGTCAACATAAATATTCTAATTGCATCAAGGATATCCCGTTGATTCATTTGATAGTCAAATTTTCTCAGAGTTATCAACACTATTGGAACCTTTCTATCTCTATAGATAAGAATCGTAAGTTTTGTACATAAAAACATTAAAAGAACGTAAAAGCGAAAGAAAAGTCAGATGGGATAGTTAGATTAGAATTCATCAGTATTAAAAGAAAAACTATTTAAACAGCTAAACGAGAAAAATCAATCAGATTTGGATCGTCATATAAACAAATATATTATCTGCTGGCAAAATACAAATGATTGCAGTATGTAGAAGTCTGTTTGCTTGATGCCCTATTAAGTGTTAAGGCACTTTTTCTGTTTATCGTGATGATGTAGAAGCCTTTGCAGTACTGTAACTTGAACACTGATTTGGCATAGACTAGGTGAATAAACGGTTATTGCATTGAAGATGAAAATGCTTGATTTCGTTCGTCTTCGATTGCCGTTATACACTTAATGTCGTGCTTTGTGTTATAGACGATGTTTTAAAAGCAATATTATCTTATGAGAGAAATCAACACACATGTAATTCTTTTTATGACCGAAATATTCCCCTTCGATCATAAAACGGAACAAACGGATAATAAACGCTCCTTACTAGTACAGTGGTAGTATAGCTGCCAGGAAAGCTGAGTGACGTTGGTTCGATTTCATCGAAGGGAGATTATCCTTTTGTTCCGTTCTGTTGTCATACCATCACGTTGCTGTCTCGCTGATAACTGTGTTTAAAAATATGAGAGCAAAGAATACATGACAATTCTTTGATGCAGACTTTGAAACAAAAACAAATTGTCTATAAGTTTTAACCATCGCATTTTAGGCAACCGAATGTCTTAAAGTATAATGACTGTTCATGTTTTTAGAGTAATTCAATAGACCGACGGTGGATGTGGGTGTGGATATTTTCTTCATCCTGGATTCCCATCCCAAGAATAGCTCCTAACTACAGAGAATATTGTAGAAACTGATATAGAATGCTTCAACCTGGCAAGCTCTCTTACGGAAACATTTATCTACAATTGTTTTTATGGCTTAGCCAGTGACATTATATGAATTCAGCTGCTGCCACAATAGAGTCCTTAATGAGCAACAGTTTGTTATGAAGTACATCATAAACATTTTCATCTTATCTCACAATTTAGTTACTTTTTCTTTTGTCTTTTTGCTTTTGACTAGAAATTCTGCACCTCAAAACAGTTTTTCTTATAAAGTCATTGTCCATACTTATATCACTGAACTACTTTATCTTATATGACGCGCATTAAATGAGATTGTAGTGCTCGTGTAGATGTTTTTGATAACATTCACGTCAACTAATTCTATATTTATTAACCGTTCAAAACTTTACTCAATTGCTCATTGATGCTCCTCTGCTAAATCTGACACATTGGATAATTAAGAAATTCATAGATGTTAAAATTAATAATTTATTTTCTATTGTAGCTATTTTTCGTACAATTAAATGTATTGCTTGCAGCGTCTGGTTGAAATCGTTTTTTTTATTGGATTTGTCGGTTGCAGCTGTGCCAATGAGCTTTTCGAACGAATCGAATGTTTTCCAGAACGTGAGTCTAAATTTTCCACGTATTCAAAAGATGCATGCCTGGCTCGTGGCTGCGAGTATGACGAGAAAACACCAACAGATATGGTTCAATGTTATTTAAAATCGAACTATGGATATATCATGCAAGGAGATCAACAAGCAACAGCAGGCGGTTTTCAGCTAAGATTAACACTAAATCAGGCTGTCAGTAGCATGTTTCCAGATCCGATCAATAATGTGATACTTGATGTTCAATACTATACCAATGACATACTCAGATTCAGACTGTATGATGCAAATAATTCACGTTATGAAGTATGACGAAGAAGAATGCTTGAAGACTATTGTTCAAGTTTGTTTTTCTCTTCTAGGTACCGATTCCGTTAAAATCTTCAAGCGGTCGAGCTCCATCACCTAAATATGATTTTACTTATCACTCGAATTCTTCTCGTGACAATTTATTTTTCTTTAAAATAACGCGTCAAGCCGATCAAGCGACATTATTCGACACATCTGCTGGAGGTCTCGTACTCAATAATCAATTTCTTCAGATAGTATCACGACTTCAATCACGGCATGTTTTTGGATTCGGTGAAAATAATCATGACACTCTAAAGCACGATGTTAATGACCGACGACCATGGGGGATATTCGCCCGTGATCAAGGTTAACTGACGACAAAATCTAAGGAAACTTCTTATGAAAAGTATTCATATTTTAGGTACTAATGAAAATACTCGACTAAATCATTATGGTGCGCATCCATTCTATCTCGTCATGGAACAGTTACCAAATACGGATCAAGTTCCGTCAGGTAACATGCATGGCGTTCTTTTACTAAACTCAAATGCCATGGATTACTCATTCACACCGATGCCATCAGTGACCATTCGCACCATTGGTGGAATTCTTGACTTTTTTGTATTTCTTGGTCCTAAGCCCGAACAAGTAATTCAACAATATACTTGGCTTGTTGGTTACTCGATTTTGCCGCCATATTGGTCGATTGGTTTTCACCTTTCTCGTTGGGAATACCGCAGCTTGGCAGAGATGCAAAAAGTTATAAAAAGAAATCGGGATGCTGGCGTTCCACTTGATGTTCAACATGCTGATATCGATTATATGGATGCTAGAAAAACATTTACAATAGATTCGATCAATTATGAAGGCATGAAAGAGTACTTTTTGCAACTCAACAATGAAGGTGTGAGAACAATAATCATTCTTGATCCTGCCCTATTCGATGATCAAGTCAACTATCAGCCTACGATTCAAGGAATTCAGGAGGACGTTTTCATCAAATGGAGTAATGGAAGTGGATTGATGAAAGGAGCCTGTTGGCCAGGTGAAGTCTTTTTTCCAGGTCAGTTTCCCTTATTCATTTCTACACCATATTTAGTATGATACTGTGAAAACACTTGTGTTTATTGTGTGCTTTTCTACTAGAGCTAACAATATTGATTATTAATACATTATGTTGTTACTATCCAAATTCTTAAGATCTCTTTGTCTAGCATAATTTATTCTGAAGCAAAGATTCACTTATGAGACCAAAACAATTTCGCTTGTTCCTTCAAGATTTAAGCTGTCTCCAAAGAAATAAAAGAATATTTCTATTCTCCGTTATCTAGATTACTTCACAAATCGAACACAACAGTGGTGGTCTCGATTGATCAGAGATTTTCGACGTGATATGGTTTCGTTTGATGGACTGTGGATTGATATGAACGAGCCAGGTACGTAGCTGTTCTTGTATTTTTCCATGAAACGGCAGTAAAAAAATTACTAATACTGAGTATAGCGCCTGAAGAATTAAAATCATGTAAAACTATCGTTAACTTAGAGAACAATAGTATTAGCTTAGGTATAGCGACAAGCAGAAAAATGCAGATAAAAAGGAAAGAGGGTAGGAAAAAAGAGATTATTTTCTTCTCATAATTAGAAAAAGTGTATAATATGGGTCACTTTTTGTTCCAATTTTTTTCTGTCGATCGAGTCAATAACTTATTATCTTTTTCGAGGCATTCAAATTAACTGCACAATGTTGTCTGTATATGTCAATAAAATTAAACATAGTACCAATGCAAAAGAAGTAAATCGGTTGCTTGTATTCAAACAGCACCCTTTTGTTACTAGATTTGCGTGATCAACAGGAGACTATAGAAATGAATGCGTAATAATGTATCCTCATTGTTATTTCAGCTTACTGATAGGTTCCTTTCTTTTTTCTCGTAGAATCTTGACTACCTAGATAGACAAATAACTGGAGTACTTATCTCTAAAGTAATTTCTTTCAAGGTGTCAAGAACTATGAGAGTCGTCATCTGTGATATGCGCAAGAGTTTACTACTGACTTAAAATGTACAGAATCGAAAGTTTGATACATTGCTGCTTCGTATTTTAGCTGTATTTGATACAAACGAAGACAGGCCATGGAACGCCGGTGAAACTGGTAGTAATTATACTTTGAAATGCCCAGAGAACTCATTTGATGATCCACCATACCGTACCATGGCCGCATTTCGATATGACGCAATTAATAAAACAGTTCGTCTTTCTCAAAAAACACTCTGTTTGTCTGCTCAACAGGGGGAAATAGATTCGAGTACGGGCAAGCACAAATATATTCATTACGATGTTCATAAGTATGAGCTTTTCTCTTTTTTTTTGTGATAAAATTTAACGAAATACACTCTCATAAACCATTTTAGTCTGTATGGATGGAGTCAAACCAAGCCTACCTTGGATGCATTGCGAGCAGCTTCTGGAAAACGAGGTTTAGTCTTACCTCGTTCAACATTTGTTGGTTCGGGTCAATGGAGTGGTCATTGGTTGGGAGACAATACTGCAGAATGGCACGAAATGAAGAGATCTATAATTGGAATGACTGAGTTTAACTGGTTCGGTATTCCATTTAATGGAGCTGATATCTGTGGTTACTTTAACAATGCCACAGAGGAAATGTGTACTCGGTGAGTAAATATGACACATTGAAGATGATACATTTTTTATATTAATTGATTTTATGTTTCGATCAGTTGGATGCAAGTGGGTGCATTCTATCCATTTTCTAGAAATGTATGTTTACAACAAAAATATGACATCATATTTGATTTTTATTCTTTTTAGCATAACAATCGAGATACGATTGATCAAGATCCTGCCGCATGGAGTACAGCATCTCTCAATTCTATGATATCTGTTCTTCGTATTCGTTACACTATTCTTCCATATTATTATACACTTTTTTACAAAGCACATACACAAGGTTCAACTGTAATTCGACCATTGTTTCATGAATTTCCTTCTGATAAGGCAACTCTTGATATTTATCTTCAATTTCTTGTCGGACCATATGTGATGATTGCTCCTGTCACTGACGCAGGTGCTCGAGCTGTTCAAATCTACATTCCATCCTCGCCATGGTACAATTTTTATAATGGCTCAATAATTCCAGTACAAAATCAGTCTATGTCAATAAACGCACCGCTCGATACTATTCCCATATTACTGAGAGGTGGAGCCATTGTACCAACGCAAGGCTTTGCCAACAATACAAAATTATCAAGGTAAATGAGTAAATCACTTTGCTACTCACTAGTGTCTTCAAATTTTTCAATGTTTAAGAATGCAACCATTTGGTCTAATTATTGTACCTGATTTGAATGGAAATGCTGAAGGTGATCTATTCTATGATGACGGTGAATCGATCGATACGATCACAACAAAATCGTATTTCTTAGCGACATTTAAATGGTCTTCGAGCAAGTCCCAATTGACTATGATGGTTGATGTAAACGGTTACAAAGAAATGTCGAATATGAAGTTGAATTCCTTGACTATCTACGGGCTAAAACCAACACAAACTACGGTGCATGTTGCAGGAAAACAATACCCCACTTCTCTGCGACCCAATACACAGATAGTCGAAGTTAATGACATGGGATTGCCAATGGATCCAAGTCGTTGGATTATAAATGTAGGCAGTATAAACTTGATCAATTACTATTCATTGTGTCTTTGTTGTATTCTATCTCTATTTCAAGTTATTTTCATTCAACATTCAACATTTTTCTACTAAATAAAAACATTTTTTTAGAATCAACAATCATCACTTTTTAAATTTTGCCATTAAAAGGCATACTTGTAAGAAGCTATTAGAGTGACCATTTATTTCTCAATAAAGCGTCTAATTCCTAATTATATTTTACTCGTACAGATTTCGATCGCAGTCGAAATAAATTATACTAGCGCGAAGACGACAGATGTATTTCAAACTTCAACATGGAATTTACCTATCTCAATCCTAATTATTTATAGAGGAAGCGTAATAAACCTTTTCAACATCTAAAATTTGAATCAGCGTGCGAGGTTTTCTTGAGGGCTGCATTTCGAATTCTACTAACTTGATAATAGGATTTGAATTTTAGACGTGGATTGACAGGAAGCTAATGATCGACATCTAAATCTGCAGCGAAAATCATCGCGACTACTCACATCCAATTTCGATCAAATCAAAATTAAAATATCTTTAATTATATGCATAACAACAAGAATTTTTCAAAATTGTACGCGATGGTCTGGGTGAGTGTCGAGTTTTAGCTCAACGGCAAACCACGCCGGCATCCTTGCAACTCACGATCACAATGAGGGTGTGGATGTCAGGATATATCGTGTGAGAGTAGGGAGTTTTTTGAAATTGATCATTGCTGTTGTCCCGAATCTTACATTGTTCGATAATACTTTGCTCGTAGAGACTGTGGTGCGGAGATAATGGTCGAACACGACGCGGTTGGTAACACTACCGTTTTATTTGGCTCACTTGCGATAGAAAATACCAGACAGAGTGGCAGACAACTCGAGAGTGGTGAATTCTTCTCTGATCATGAGTATGTGGGTGTGGCATCGTTCCTATCTTATCATTCTGTATGATGTTTTGAGATCTTTTATAATCAAACTGATTGACTTTCTTGGTGATGGAAGAGAGAAGGATTTCTAAAAACACTTTTGTAATGTAACAGCAAGAAACTGAATACAACAATGAAGTCAGATTATAGTGGTAGCTTGTAGAGCTCACTCACACATACTGGAATTTTCTTCATCATTTTCACTCTGTATGAGGAAGTTCACACGTTTTTAGGCTGGTGTGAGAACAGGGTTGTGAGATGGTCCCTAAACGGCGTTACTGTTGCCGATGGAAACGGACGAGGTGTTGGACTGAATCAATTGAATGAATCCTGGGGTCTCTATGAGGATGATGATCAAACTGTCTTCATCGATGACAGAGGTAATCAACGTATTGTTAAATGGAAGTTAGGTGTAATGAGTGGTCAGATAGTGGCCGGAGGCAACGGGCAAGGAAATCGACCTGATCAATTGAGTCAACCATCGAATGTGATCGTCAACAAAGAGACAGACAGTATCATCATCTGTGATCAAGGAAATCGACGAGTTATGTGATGGTATCGTCGAAATCGAACAAGTGGAGCAATACTCATCGAAAATATCGACTGTCACGGATTGGCGATGAACGATAAGGGATTTCTGTACATCTCTGATTTTGAGAAGCATGAAGTAGGACAATACCAAATTGGAGAGACAAATGGAACCTTGGTAGCTGGTGCTATAGGAAAGGGTGATCATCTCAATCAACTCAACAGATGCAATCGCGTCTTTATCGATCGAGATTATTCTGTATACGTCTTCGATTTGTGGAATCATCGTGTGATGAAGTGGGCCAAGAGTGCGAAAGAAGGCACTGTTGTGGCTGGTGATCGAGGTGATGGAAATGCTTTGACACAACTGTCCTGTCCTCAAGCAGTGTTGTTCGATTCATTGGGCATCGTCTATGTCGCAGATTGATTGAGCAGTCGAGTAATGCGTCGGTGCAAAAGGAGCTCCGCAAGGTAATGTGATTGTTGGTGCAAATGATTGAGGACAACGACCAAACCAGTTGCCCTCTCCGTCTGATTTGTCATTCGATCAGCACGGTAATCTGTATGTCGTTGACTGTTGAAATCATCGACTTCAGCAGTTCGGAATCGAACACTAAGACTACGTTTGTTTCGTTTGATTCTTTGCATCTCTATCACATGCACGCACAATAAATACTAGCTCGCACCAGATTTGTTTTCCGCAATTGCTACGAATCGATGTTACTTGTTAATTTTGCTTGTAGGTTCAGTGGCACACACGCACTAGCTCGTAAGGTTATTAATATTTAAGAACACGGATGGTGGCCTCAGTGCCCACCTGGCTATCCGGACATATTACACGTGTTTGGGTTGTGAAGCTCACCGTATGCTACAATCACCGACCAGTGATTTCCCCGGCGAGAACAAATAGACTCATCCTCTAGCCATCCACAGATCTTGAAGGTGTGTGACAGTGATTTGGCCAGTACAAGTACACGTACTTAAGTACAATGTACAATTTCACGTTATATTAGACTTTGGTTAATAATTGTTTTGAGTGCTGAACTGTTTTATCCATTAATGGGATCTTTAGTGTGAACAAAAATAGAAGTTAGCATCCAGAAAAGAAGTTTCATCGTGTTTCACATTTTAATCCAACAGGGATTGTGCTAACAGCTTTTTATTTTAGATTGAATTAAGGCATACATTAAATTGAATTGGAGTGGTTGTTGACATACACCACAGAGAATTAGCTTTACGATCATAAGTTTTCATTTCAACAGGACGAAAATGTACAGCATCATAACTCATATCCATTGTTTTAACCAACCATTTGTTTGCTCCAATACCCAATTCTGATTGTAATAATATTCTATGTGACGATTGTGTTAAACTCCACAGTGAATAGATAAGTGAAGCAGTTTGAAGAATATCGAATAGTCGTCGAATTTTCAATGTAAAATTTATTGATTTTAATAAATCATTTTTAGCACAACAATAAAAACCAATAATAGATACACCAGCACATAGTGATGGTGTTATTGCAATGATTTTTGCCCATAATTCTTTATTGGTTGATGGTGATTCACAAAATGAATTGATATCTGTTTGTTTTGATGTAATCCCATCGATTGCATAATGAATATAATCACGCTCGCACTTGGTAGATTGACCACAAGTAAAATCAAAAGAAAATTGATTTGTTGGTAGTGAATTTAATTGAGATTTTACTACATCTGTATAAATAAAAACAGTTCGACCCATGGTCTGGAAAAACTATCTAAAATATTTGAAACAATTTTTCTTTATTTACTATACACATTTACGCATCAATCTAACAACGATTAAGAAAACAATGAAGAAAGACTTTCATTATTTGGTTCTTGATGCGAATTAATATTATCATCCAATTGAGAAAGATCATCATCATCTTCATTATCATCGTCGTCATCATTAATATTCATTGCATGAGTGGGGTTTTGTAATGTTTGATGATTTAACTCTTGTTCAGTTTCAGATGGAAGTCGTCGTTGTTTTGGTGGCATATTTAAATCAAATTTACACATTTGAATATGTTTTTTAAGTAATTCACTTTTAGATTTAAGTTCATTAGCAAGTCTTTCAAGCTCACAACGTTGACTATCAGTTGTTGTATCGATACCGTCAACTCGTGATATCATATCATTACAAGATTCGAAGCGTTTTCGAAGTTCATCTAACTTGACTTTTAATTTGCTTGGATTTTTTTCAAAGGTTAAAAAAAGGAAATTTCAATATTTGAGAATGATACTAAATTTTATACCTTTTAAGAATATCACTCAGATGGGGTAAAAATAGAAATAAATCTTCATCAAAAGTTACTGAACTTTTAGTTGTTACACTTGAAGATATTGCAGTCGGAGCATCACCTGAATAATTAATCGGTTGTTGTTGAGATTGATTTGAAGCAGAAGCCATTTAAATTTCATATAGAATAAAGAAGTGAACTTAATGGTTGATCCTATGCACTGACAAGACAATAATCAAATGTTTATTATTTCTTTATGTTGAAACAAACAAAAAAAAGCAAATCATATGTAAGCTGTTTTCCATGTTCTTGTTGCTTAAGATGTTTTATTGTCGTTGCAGAACAAGTTTATTTGCTACGTTCACGCATACGACGACGTTTACGTTTCAATCGACGCATTCGTTTCTTCCGCCACTATATATACATACAAAAGAAATAAAATTAAGAAATCAGAAAACGAATAAGCTATGTTACCTTTGCTCGCATATTCTATTCGAAAGAAAATAGAATGAAAAACAAATATTAATTTATCATTAGAAGAACACAATATATTATTTACTTTATTAACAAATCAAAATTTTGTTAGGTATTAGCAAGATAGATGCAGTCGGAATATAAAGCAAAATGGTTGAACATAATTGGATTTGATTATTTAATAAGATTAAGTGAATTAAATTTGTATTCTTCAACTATTTCTCTAGGAGTTAATACTCTGATGTCGCAGATATTCAACTGAAAGTTGCTTGCTTCTGTTTTAGATACGCTTTTAATTTTTAGCTTGAATAAATATCACCTCTATTCATAAAGAGATCGTAAACGATTCAGTATTATTTTAGTAAAAAAGCCTAATATTCCAGATGCAGTTGCAATAACAACACTTGATAATATCAATACGAATCATCAACAAATTGATAATTTTGTGACTGTGAATTCGAATAGTAACTCATCATCATTATCAACAAATAATAATAATTCATCATCGTCATCAACTAATACAAATATACCAATAAGCGAAACAATTGATTTAAAAAGTGCTGATGATACAAACATATGTACTATGTTAAACTGCTTAGAGAATATTATTATCAATATAGAAAAAAATGTTGGTAAGAAATTATTTTCAACAAGTACAAGTATGACACGTTTTTCTTGCAATTTGTGTCTAGTTAGATGAATTATTCCTTTTTTTTTCTAGAATCAAGTTCAAATAAAACAAATATTTTGCTAGATATAGGTGCTGATTTACACATTGTAAAACAAATGAATGAAACATGTGTTGCATTGATCAAACAGACTACGACAAGCGATTGTTCTGAGGAGAAGGTCTTTTATAATACATTTGAACTTACCAATGAATTAATATCATCATTAAATGATATATATGAGTAATGTTCAGCTAAAAAGGATTATATTAAAAAAATAGAGGTATTATCAAACTTTGCATGCAATTTCACTTTTCTATTTCCGAAAAATTTCTCTTCTTTATTTTAAACAGATGTTATAGTTGATAAAGGTGAAAAAAACTTATTGATCGTGATCCTGGTGCTTCTCATGACGTAAAAAAGCTTTCAGATGGTGAATTACGTTATTTAGTGTCTAAAGGACCATTTCAGCCTTCTATTGATTTTCCTGTAACCGAAGAGTTCAAGTTATTTAAAAGAATATGTAAATTTGTTGCAACATGGTATATTGATTTTTCTGTATTTCGAATAGTGTTATTAAATATGAAGCTTATTGTTTTATTTGTGGATTATTTAGTGATGGCGTTGGTGGTAAACAAGTTGATTTAGCATGGGAAATCAGCACAAATAGATGCAGTAGAATGAAAAGTAGGAAGAAAGGAAAAAAAGAAAAACTCGCTTTACATTTCACGCCAACATCTCATTGTGCAGCTATGAACCGGTATCAAAATTTCATCAAAAGAACGAATCATATCGATATTGTGTTCAATTCACAGAAGCAACAGACTGAACAAAAACGAGAAGCTTCATTTCAATATAATTGTAGAATAGTTTCTAGATTGATTGAAATCAGTCGTTTTTTGTCAAGACAAAATCTAGCTTTTCATTGACGATCTGGGTCTGCAGGGGAGCAACAAAGTATTTTCTACAAAAAAATTATATGCTTTTCGAAATTATTCTTGACATTGGATGTGAATGTTTTGATCAAGACCCACACCTACACCCTCAAGATCTCACAGACTCTCTTTTAAAGATTTCGTTTTAACGTAAGTAGCCTATTCGAATTTATAAATGAGAAGCAGAAAATACGAAATAACCGTTTGGTTTTTTATAGCAAAACGTTTCTTTCACAAAAGAATCTTAAAAATGGATGAAGGAAGCATTTCCACGTAAAGTACCTAAACGTTTATCAGCACCATATGAGTATATCTGAAACTTTCTTTTATAATGAATAGAAAGAAATGCTCAACTATTTTTTTCCACTCTATAATCTGCATAGTTTCTTTCTTTTACTTCAGTATGATTTATTATTTTGAAAACATTTCAGACAATAGATTTTAAAGTTTTTTGCTCATTTAATTGTCTGCCAGATTTCCATCTTTTTTATGAGAAAATTGTGCGCAATGACTTGCATCATCAATTTTTGAGCAGTGTGTACCGTATCTGCATGGTTGACGAAAACTGCGATGTTTAATCTTTGGACTGTCATTCGAAGAATGCGAAAATTCAGCTCGATGCCGATCACTGGTATCGTAACATTTCGAGCCGTATCTGCATGGACTTTGATGATCTTTTTCTTCTTCTGAATCGTTTTTATCGTCGATGCTGGGATGAGAATATTCTTTACAATGAAGATGATCTCCAATGCCCCAACATTTTGAGCCATATCTACATGGTGTTCGTTGATCGCGGTCGTGCTTTTCTCGAGGTACTGAAACGTACAGCGCTCATTTACCGTCAACTTATAAGAAAAAACATTTCTTACCTTCTTTCCCCTTCACTTCATACACTTTTTCACCGTGTGAGTATCGCATTCTGTGTTTGTTTGAATTGTCGCGACATCCAGTTTGATCACGGCATGGTTTAAGAAAGTCGGATAAATCCGTGTGACGATACGCGGCTCGATGAAAAGGGTCGACTACCTGATCGCATTTCTTATTGCACTTACACATTGCCACTTTATGAGGTTCATGTGTAAGATGACAGTCTTTGTTGCGACACAATTCAGAATATAGACACGGATGTGAATATTTCGAATTGTGAGCTGGAGTATCAGTTACAGAATATTGTAAAAGACAGTTGATGTTATCATGACAGGGTATTAAATCGGAAACACCATCGCCAAGTATGAAACGCTTCACTTTATGGAAAAATCCTCCAGATGCATTATCTTCATCTTTCTTTTTACGTGACGGTGACGGACTTCTAGCTTTATCGGAACTTTTGTTATGTTGTCTAGCATTATCTGGCAATGGTGGAGATGATGAAGACTCTTTTTTGTAATCTTTATCAAATGTCGGATGTAAGTCGACTTGTTTCTCGAAACAGATGATTAAATTTCGAACTGGTACTGTACGAGCGCCGGCACTAACATGGATAAAGTTCAGTTTGGTTAAATCGAGTACTCCTTTAGTGAATGTCCAGAAAATCGTTTCATGATTGTAGATTCCATTCGGACCAGCATGTGACAGTGTGACTTTACCAGTTGAACGTTCGATTTCAAGACAAAATGTCATCAGATCATCAGTATTACAACCACTATAGAAGGTATTTGATTTAGCAGCAAATCTGTTGCCTTCTTTCAAAACGTAGTGTCGGAATGGATGTTGATTATTCAAATAGGAAAACTTTTCATGATACGGAAAACTATTAGGTGTAGGTTTTGGTGCAATGTAACATGTCAAACAACGAAGATCGGGCTGTGATCCAACCGATTGGAGTCGTTCATTCGACAGTGTCAACATCATGTCCCCGTTGAGAATTTGCCAATAGATATAAGTCATGTTACCTCGTGGTCGGTGATTTTTTTCGAAACGATATTGTTCATACGCTTGCGAAATCGTTAGAGGCAAAACGTAATGATCAGTGAAATCAGTCGACGGCAATGTGATTGCTATACCTCGAACTGCTCTTGATAATGAATGCTCTCTACGTTCAGCATATTGCTTAAATAATTCTTTAATAACAAAATCTTGATAATCAGCTCGAGATTTTGACTTCGGTATTGGACCATGCGGTCCACGTGACTGATTAGCCTCACCATCGAACGGTACAATAGTGCAATTACGTTTGAAATTTGCATTGATTGCTTTATGTGTATCATCACTGAATGATTCGTACAAATTTTTTGGAATATAAACATGATCAATGTAGCTCAATGGAATAAGTTGTGGTAAATGACCTTCAACAGTCAAATGTGCATCGACAGTAACCCAACGTTTGAAAATCTTATCAAGATCAATATTTAGAGTATTTAGTTTCAAATCAAAACTCGAAAAAGCAATCAATTCTAGAGCAGCTGCGTGTTCATAGCCCGGAACCGATGCGTTCAATTTTGATTGATGATACAATTTAACTCGTTCATCAAGTGAGCCGGGATCTGTACCTAACCATGGACGTAGAACGAATGCATTTCCACTGGCAAACGATGTTGCTGCTTGAATAGAAAAATTAGCATCGGGATGATGTAAAATTTCGCGTTTAAAAACAATAATAATATCGCCATAGTAGTGTCCTAAATTTGGTCCAAGAACACTAAATACGCTTTTGTCCGTTTCTAACAACTTGTCCTTGGTGAAACCAATGCCTGATGGATTCGTATGAAGATTTATGGATGCCCGAGCAATCGCGGATGTTTGGCTACGTATAGCATCCATGTCGTTCGATTTGAGGGCAGCTGAGAGTAATCTATCTTTTGTCTGAAGAACTTCTGAGCCGACTGCCGAACGAATATGAGCCGGTGATGGATCTCCGTCCGCAGTTTCTGCTGTTGCAGTTGCTAAATAAGTATAGAATCCTTCTTTCTCAAATATATCTTCTACTAAAGCAATAATATATTGCCTTGCATGTTCCTCCATAATTTTTTCTCGTAATTCACGAATGCGTCGAATTCGACCATGTTGTAAAACAGATTTAGCAACAGATTTTGAGTATTTTAATTTTACCATATATTCTCGACTCATAACATGTCCATGAATAAGAATGGACTCAAATACTATTGGGTTACATCGATGAATAGGCTGAACAGTATTTAACCATTCAATAATCTCACGAGGAACACCTCCCGATGGTAATGGTTTCCAATTTTCCTGTTTAACATAGGCAGTGACGCGTGCAATAATGTCTTTTTGATTTTGAACAAAATCGACACCTTCATTCAAATTATTGTAATGCAAAATGCCACTATGCTCAAAGGTTACTGCGTGCCGAAATTTAACTACGTGGTCAAGTTTACGGCGATCATGACATAGATCATGACGTCTACATGGAAGCCGTATGTCATCGACATGGTAGTGTGTAAACGAATTCAAATGATCCTCATTGGTAAGTTTTTTACATTTGTTACCATCGGGACAGAAATGGCGAGCAATATGAATGGATTTTTCTAAATGCAATGAATTTGTATTATTACAGTGACGACCAGTCCGACAGACGTGAGTGTAATCAAGACAATGTTGTTGTACTTCAGATGAAAGTCTTCGACTATCGGTAGCTTCTGATAACTCATCGTAGGATTTGCAATGAAATGGTGTAAACGGGCACGGTATCGGAAATGGATGTTCAAATTCATCCATATGTTCCTTGTCGTGAAAATAAGCACAGTGGTTTCCATATTGACATTGGGGTGTACAATGACGATACTCTTTACAATGAGGTTGAATGTGCTTCTGATAATCTATACATTTTTTAGCCTTGTTACATAATGGTAAATGACGGTATTCTCGTAAATGTTCCTCTTTCATATTCTGACAGTTTCCTTTATCTGGACAATATGGTGGATGTTCAACCTCTTGTGCATGCTTTTTTTCATCGATATGCGAACACTCACCGCCATATTGGCATGGTCGTCGATGAATCAATGAGCTCATATGTATACTGTTCTTCTTAAATGGACATTTACCTGTGATGGATGCGTATGGACAAAGAGGTGGATGAGAATACTGTTGAGCATGCTTAGCATCATACATCTCCTTACAGTTAGCTCCAAAAAGGCACGGCGGTAGATCACAAATTGAAACATCACTCACTGATGAACCGTCGGATAAAATTAGATAAGGACCGAACATTGTATTTGGTTTATTCATTGGCGATAATGGTTCTACGGATTTTCCATCAAAAGCAACTCTAAATGGTTGGACGTTACCTTCTGGATTCAAATGATGACCTGCATTATGATCATCGATAATAGCAAACGTAATTAATTTAAAGAAACCGGCATATTGTTGAATTACCGAAAAACAGAGTTGCGCTATATGATCGGGAGGATTTTTGAATGCACCACAGCCAATAGCAGACAGCACTAGACTGTCATGCTTATGGTAATAAGCAATAGCAAAAATGTTTTCAATCTTTTTTCTCGTTCCTACTGCATACTTCCCAGCTAGCATATTTCCTTCTAATTTTGGATCTCGATAGGCAGCCATTGCTAATGAAGAGACACCCTCCAATGGTTTCTTCATAAAAGAGTAGCCAGTATGTTCGGGTTTACGAAAAACAGTTATACCTGATGTATAGATAGCTCCAAATTCCTGCATTGGATACATATTGTTATCATCGGAGAGAGGATCGAGTTGACAATTAGATGAACAATAGTATCGTTTACTTGGTTGTTTGTGGACGTTGTCGAGACCAACATCAAGACTTCGACAGTAGTCTGATCGTCGAAAAAGATTTTCTTCTTGAGCTCCATCACCTTTTCGATAGCCACCGCCTGGACTCGTTGCATTGGCCATGTTAAGAAGCAATGGGCGTTGGCCACTTTTAGTTAAACGTTCGTAGACAAGAAGACAGTCTTCATTCAAAACCTCAACCCGTGTTGATTTGTAAGGTGGTACCGTTTCTGGCATCCTTTCACATCGTTCTAACTTCGATCGGTGGTCATAAACGATTGTCTTCATTTGACTGTCTAAATTCAGCTTAACTTCACGATCATCAATCATATAACTTCCTTTAAGTATTACGCCAATTGTATTTAACATCACTGATACGCGCAACATATGGCGTGTTTTATTGGTTTCTGTTTCTTTCCGATCGCGTACATTCTTATTCTCGTGATCATCAGGTAGTGTTTGCTTAAAGTTTTGCAACCATATTTCAGAATTCCACTTGTATCGAAAGATTGGATGCTTAGGATCAGAAACAAATTGCATTATATCCGATTTGTACCGTGACATTTCTGTTTCATACCAAGTATCATTATCGATCTCACTTCCTTCCGGATTGTTCAAAGGATTATAAACACCCACAAGTAAACGCAACTTATCATCGATGCGAAGCATACCATTTGTCACACACTTATCAAAAATATTTTTATCCGAAAGTTCTAGAATGAGATTTTCTCCAATTTGTTTATAATTGGTTACTTTTCCGACAAACATTGGATGATTGATGATGTTTCGAACGCTAAATGACGGTGTAATAGGATAAACAGAAAGACGACAACTCAGATTATCCCTCTTTGAGTATAATTTTCCATTGATAGTCAAGTCACTGTGTGCTGACCACGCTCGTGCGGTATCCGTGACAAGAATACAGGCGCTACCTGAATGTTTATTTAGTTGAACATATAGAAATGATGACGATAAATTCGAGAGCCCTATAGAAGTGCTAATGGCTTTTCGCAATTGATCTTCATTCAATGATCGCGGTAGATCTTCAAGAAAACTGCAACCAGCACAAAAATAGGCATGAGCGAATCGCCCGCTAATTGAAAATTCATTGTCGTATTTATTATTTACTAGTTGATCAAATGATGTGAACACAACACGATATATATTGGGAAATTGGGCGTTCAGTTGATTGCAATGGCGAGGTCTCTCACCATTGTATAATTTTGACATACGGCGACTCAATTCTTCGCCGGTTGGTAGAAGAGTATCATCATTGTCTTGATTCTCATCAAGTACGATATACGAAACTAGATCGAGTGTAGCAACGAATGAAATATTGCGCGTTCCTTGTTTATCTAATGTTATTGATACAATCTCAGTGACAAGAGAATCCTTTTCTTTTTCGTTAGCAACACGAATGACACCGAATCCGAAATTCAAATAACATTTAACGTCGATCGGTTGTATGCGACACACACTTTCTATGCGTTCGCAAATCTGACGTTCTAATTTGCTGCTTTCATTGCCATTCAAGGGCAAATCTGGAATGTATACAAGTGTTTCATTGCGTGAAATTATTGGTTCTTTTGTGAGATTCACCGAAGTATTTTCCTTTTCGTATTGTTTCGAAGAGAATTCTATCTTGGATAAGGTAGATTTCCCAGAGTCTAAACGAGGATTCGAGCTACTATGGTTGTGATTAGTGTTTGAAGCATATGCAGCAGTTATGTCTGATGAACTCTGCGGCCGTTGATTAGAATTATGCCTAATGTATTCAGGTTGCTGGTCTTGTTCGCATATTTCACAATGTGTTCGAGAATATTCATTCTGGAAAGTGCATCGAGGGCATCCCCATTTATCTGTTTCTAG